>BMAO01035500.1:0-26441 GCA_019973975.1 Trichonephila clavata | reverse complement strand
GCTATCTTTCTATTTTAATGCGACTGATTTAATCTATCGATGTAAGATCGCTATTTGTTATGTGAAGGCTCAATTCATCAATTAGCTGAAAGTTTTATATATTTCTGAAAGTCTTCAAAAGTTAGCACATCTGGAAAATTTTTTAAAAAGTAATACAAAAGTATAAATCGCAAAAATATTGAAGTTTTAATAGTATTTAAAAAAAATTAATATTTGTTAAGCTGAGTATCAAGCATTATAAAAATAACTAGCAAAACGAAGAACTAAGTTATATTTTTATCTGAAAACCCTCTTAGGATTCTAGTATAACTTATGTGGTTGAAGGAAACGATTTTGGATGAACTTAGCTACAACAGAATCATTTATTATGGAAAGTAGCAAAGAAATAATTGACTTACATAATATTTCTAAAATTTCAAAACTGAATGAATACTTTATACCTTTTTTAAAAAAAAAAGAAATACAGTTTCCTAATTTTCTTTACAAAACATGTACTGTTAAACGTTTTTTTCTGAAATGTATTTATGTTGCATGTAAATGTTAAAATTTTAATATAAATAACTATGCAGCTAATGATTGTTTACTTATGGAGCTTGTAAAAATTATGAAAAATCAACTATACAAGGTTTTTCGATTTAAGAAAAATTTATTACTTGTGCCGCTTTGACATAAGATGGACACACTCTTTAAGCTACTTTACTGCACAAACCATTGTATTTTTCAAATGGTTTTGGATTATACCTACTGTATTAAAAAGTGTTGTGTAACTAATATTGTTGACAGTCTTAAAAAAAGTAGACAATTGATTGCTTTTAAAACTAAATAAAATATTAACTTGTATTGCATTTCCCATCATATAAATATTACTTACTATATATATATATATAATTAATAAATATTACTTACTATATATACATAATTAATTACATTACACAATCTTTAATGCTTTAGAAAGTCTTTCACAACTGTGATGCAATTATAATGTATATGTCACCACAGCTGAAAATTCCATCTAGCACTTTTTAAGATCAAAAAGTCATTCAAGACTTTCAGAGATGTAAGAATATTTACTTCATTCATCTGGTTGATACACAGAACACATATAAAGCAACCTGAAAAACTATAACTATTTAAAGTATTTATAAAACAAATAGTATATCAAAAACTGGTCCATTACTGGACAAAAAAATAAATAAATCCTTATTAGTACATCTATACCATAAAAAAGACAATCACATTATATCATTACTTTCACTAACACTTTCCTCATCACCCATGAAATGTAACATATGGATGAAATACCTGTATAGGCAAGGCAGATTTTCAAGGTCTATGCCTGTATAACAAACAGCACAAATATTATCAAAATGATGAATAATTTATTATTAAGAATTATTTACACATAAGTTAAAACATATTACTTACTTTAGTATATAGTTTTGCTTGTATTGATAGCAAGCATTAACATCACCTGATTCTATATATTTTATATTAAACACTTACCTGCAAAAAGTATACATGTAATTTCTAAATTCGTATGTTCCAAAAGTATAAATCAATTTTTTTGCCTAAAATTTTATTAAGAATGAATGATATAAAAATTTACCATATTCCCACCACTTTCCAAAATTTGTGTGGTAACATTAAACTGCAATGGAATTTCTATCCTGCATGATTTTTAAATTATATGCTTTTAATATACTGTCATAAAGCCATTTGTGACAAAAATTTGGTCATTTTTGATAATTACTTACCTCCTCATCTGATATAAAAATATACAACAACTTTACCCCATAAAAACATAGCTAAATGTCTTGGAAAACATAAAACAACTCCACTACAAGCATATATCAGGTGTTAAAGATACAGTTAAGTTTTTTTTGCAAATAGCTTTTGAATTGAGTAATGCTGACTTGCCTGAGCTTGAATGTTTTCTTTCTTGACAACTAAAAAAAGAACATTCCAGAGCTTTCCTTTTTATATCCCCAATAGTTGGCTTAAATATTTACTGCTAGTTAAAATGCTGATTGGGAGGTAGGTACAAGAGGATCAGGTAAATAATTCTTTAGTAATTACTTTTTACTGAATTGCATGTTGAGACAATTGTTCCTGAACTATTTTACCTTGCAATAAAACAATTTAATACTACAAGTAGAAGTTCAGTCTCCTGGTTTTTCTTATGTCATTACATATTTCTTTGGCGGAAGACCCCACACCACACTTTCTATCTGAGATATGGAAAGAAGTATATTCAACATTTTCAACAACATGGAATCTCTCAAACAATTTAAGAATGAACTTAATATGTTTACATGGTGCATGATTATCTGAGCATTCACATGTATACCAAGCCGAACATGATAATTTTACACACCTGTAATGGCATTGATCACACACACACATAACCTCTTTCTGAAATGCTACCATAATCTTTTTAACAACATAAAATACATCTCCATTAGTCTGCGATTTTACAAACCAAGAATTTGTTGCCTGGTCATAAATATCTGTTAGGAATCTTCAATTCATTTTGAAATGGAAATAGGTTGTGAGGATATAAACTGGGGAGAGTACCATTTAAAATTCTATAATGTGCTAAATATGTGTCATGCTGTATTTTCAACAATTTATCTGCTTGACAGTTAAATTTTCCTTTTAAAATAATTGGACATTCACGTATTGTGAATAGATTAACAATATATATTTTTATCAGTGTTGGCATGCAGAAGTAGATGATGTGACTTATATACTATTAGTAGGCTGAATTACAATAATTTTCATCAAAATATTTATTGAAAGCAGGCTTTTTATCAGTCGACGCAATTTTAAAATTTTCCATTATTTGTTTACATCTGATTGAACTTATTCCTTCCAAATGAGCTACTAGAGAAATTTCCCTTCGCATTTCAAAATTGGAAAACAAGATCATTTAATAATTTCTTCCAAGTGCATTGAAGGCGTAATGCAATTAATTTTTAACTGGGCACCCTTTCTCTCAGAATGTTGAAACACAATACATATTTCCTGTATTTAATTTATCAGTAATAACATGAGCAACAGAGTAAAGCATTCCTTATTAGTCAAGTACAATTAAACTTCTATTAACCGAATACATATTCTAATACTGAAGATTTTTCAATACGCACTTCAAGATTAGCTTTAATGAACTCTATACAAGTTTTATAAACCAGTTGAAATGCTTGATTATGCTTTGAAAAATATATTATACTGATCCCTTAATAGTCTTTATAAAGAGTGATTCTACCAAGAGAGACAGAGAGATATTCCATTAATAATTGGAATATAGAATCTTTGATATTTCTATACAACTAGTTTTTCTTTTATATGTCTAGGAAGCTTCACATGTTAGCAAATGTGTTAAATATCTAAATCTACAATTTCACTCATGATATGGAAAAGGTTAAGGGAAAGTTAAATCTCAACATATTGTGTAGATCTTTACATGTGATTCGTATAAAATTTTTTGCAATAGATAATACATTCCAATAATGATTTTTTTCTTACTTTAATTAAATAAATGTATTTTCTTATTAAGAATAGTGTTATTACCTTTGGTTGGATCCTAGCAGGGCACCCTTCTTTTACAAGAACACCTCCAGAAAATTTGTATTTTCTATTATTATTCTCACAATCATTTAAAAATTTAGCCAAACAATTTACCTCATATATTTACGCTAATTTTTCATAACAATCAATAGAACTTTCGATTTAACGACAAGAAAAAGTTTTACACTCACGAGATCCGCCAAGGGGCAATCACCCAGCAGGAACTAAAAAAATAATGAATCTACTACAATGGTAAATACCTGGAAATTTTAAAACGTATTATTAAAACATTATAAATAATCAAAGCATAAAATTTTTACATTCACGTGATCGGAGAATCGAGCTTTTACACGGCAGAAGCTAGAAAGTCGATGAACGGAAAATGTTAATTACATCAAATCAAAGCACAAAATAAAATAAAAATACAATATAAAAAGAGTAAAATAATAATAATTCAAAATTATGAATCAAAGTTTTTAGTTGTTCACATAAGTTAGAAATTCCAAAAATCAGCAAATATGTTAAAATGATGGAAAACTTAACAGGAAATTGATACAATATAAAAACTGCAAAAAAATTTAACAATCAAACATTATAATTCTAAGTTATAAAATACCTAATCAATAAATATCCCCGCTAGAATTTTATATACGAACCTTTCAGCACGAGCGCTATAGCAAGAATGATTTTAGTAGGTTCAATTAAGCCAACGATGAACTTGGCGATTTTCAAAAAGAGGCCAAAAATATCAAAGTAACCCATCCTTGTTTGTAGATTATAGGAATAGGTGCTGCCAACGAAATTGCACATTACACGTCCGGTCTTGTTTGTTCCTTTTATCTGTCACTATCGAGAATTACGCGTAGTTCATTAAACTCCCAGGGGGGGGGGGATTCGACGTTTCTGCAAAAACCTCTCTTTTTCCCTGCACAATTAAAAATAATTTTTTCTTTTTTGAGATGTAGTTTGGAAATGAATATATAATTATACTGTACAATATATATATATTATTTTATTTTTCTTACGTTTTCATTACTTTAATTTTTTTTAACTTTAAGTTTTGGGGGGAAATGGCTATTCTTTTTTTAAAAAAAATTGTGGAAAATAAAACCTGAATTTTTTAACAACCAAAACAGGGAAACAACACGACTTTTACAATTTTAGATTTTTAAAAAGGAGGCAGTAAGGGATATAAATAAATTTTTCTCAAGTTATAACATATAAAATTTTCACCATCTTTCAAAACAGATTAAGAAAAGAAAAAAAACTGGAAGATCTTGAGATTTATACATTTATTATATTTTTTCATCTGTAAAAGTATTTTCATTTTTTTACGTTGCATATGCATTCTTATTTTTATACATTTACAATGTATGCTAATGCACTTTCGAAATTTCTTCATTTCTTAAAATTCTACTTGGTTTTTCTTTTTTGTGCTGTATTAACTTAAAGAAAAAATTTATTATATATATATATATATATATTATATATATATATAAATCATTTGTTTCATTTAGTAAAGCACTTTTAAATTGATAATCTGTGTAAAGTAGTTGAATAATATTTTTCTCTAAACAAGCTATAAAAGATTCAAAAAATCTTTTCAATGAAATTGAAGGTTTTCTATTTTGTACACTTTATTTTTCTGTATTTGAATCACACTGAAGTACAATCACAGCCAAAATTACAATTTCCGTAATTTAAATATCAATAAAAAAATAAAAGGTGTTTTTTTCACTTAAATAATGATGATTTTAAATTTTAATTGTTCCTTATTTTTTTTTATTCAGTGTTTTCTGAAGAAAAAAAAACTTAAAAATATTATATAAATATCAAAAACTCGGAAAATGATTTTAAAAACATTTTATTACTATTAAAGACTGAATATTGAATCACTAAGGAAATTCTAGAATGTGAAAGTGCCGAAAAAGAATGTTACATCATAATCACTTATCTCTTTGTAAAATAAAATTGAATGTTTTAATTAGCACCGATTTTAGATTTATTCACAGATTATAGCCAATATTGAATAAAGGATAACATTAGAATTAGATTTGTTTGACTTTTTACTTTAGTTTTCACTCCAATTAGGAAAAGTTTATACTTGAATCAAATATTCCTATTTAAGTCCTTCATATTTCTATTCTCTGAGCCTTTAAAAAAATCTCTTCTTAAAGTGAAATCTTGAAAACGCTTATCTAAAAATAAAATTCAAGTAATGATCAACCCCATATTTATATATACATATTAATTATGTGATTATAAAAACTATATAAAGAGAGAGATTTATCTTTTAACTAGCTGTATTAAACCACAATTAAAGATACATAGTTTTCAAGCAAGGAAAATTTTAGGTATTTGAATTCCTTTTTCTCCTTTTAATCACTTGACAATTTATATGAAAAGGACACCTTTAAATTAAAGAATACATAATGTCATGGAAAACGGGATGACTGTTTTTGATTTCAATGAACATCATTTTTAATAAATCTTAACAAGTTGATCCGATCAAACAGCAGTGTATAACGCCTGAATAAATTCTGATTGCTTAATATAATTAAATAGAGATGGTGATTTATTATGAATGTGTGATTGAATATATATATTAACATCTTACTATTCAGCTACACAAAGGCTTTTGGTGACAGACCACGTAATTTTGAACCATGGTCAAGCAACGAGAACGACACCTGAGCTGGCACCCCATCTCCCGACTTCCACACCACATCAACAGGATAACATTTGAGCCTCGAAGCATTTATCGTGCATCGGCCGCTTCTGTTGGGTGGGTATTCAGAGGTACTAGGCTAGAACTCACACATGACTCGCCAGTCACGAGTCCATTACTTTGAACACTAGGCTACCGCGGCCTATTGATTCATTATATTATAAAGGATAATAAAAATGAATTTTTTCAAATGTAAATAGTTGCTTAAGAGTAGTTATATCAAGTCATACTACATAATTTATTTTAATTTTATTTTTGATGCTCCGCAGTTATGGTCATCTTCTTGTCTTAAACTGAGAATCATTAGTTTAGAATTTCATTTTTTTTTAACCATTCATTTCATTTTGAAAGATCTACAGCTTTAATTAAGAATCTTCAACGAGTATGAAATAAGAAACAGAATGAATTTTGTACAGTGATTAATAATATAAAAGTTCTAGCCATCTTCAACTTTTTCTGTCCCGGACAAAGATGGAAAATGCCGCCCCTCTACCCAAAGTAAAAAGTTGTTAAAAAAGGTAAATTGTTTACAGATCTACACCTACAAAACTTGAATAATTTTTAGAACAGAGAGACAGAATAACAATACATAAGTACTAAAACACAAAAATAAACCGAAATCAAAATAAACAAAAGACTACAAGTGTTTTTTCCTGACTTTTAATTCTGAAAACATTCTAATCAATTTTTTAAAATCAGTTTGTTCACACTGCGAGAAACGATTTTCAAAACTGAGAGCAAACAGCTCACACACACACTTTTGAGTACTTCACATTCTCAAAATAGCTCCGATGCACGCTTACTCAAATCTGAGAATAGCATATTCTCATATCGAGACACAAGTACATTCTTATTTTTAAACCTGTTACGGGATCAAATTTTTGAGAATGAAAGATCGATATGAGTATATATTGCACTCATATTTGATTTTGTTAATGTATCAAAAATGAGTTAAAACAATAAAATGAGTATGAATAGCATTTATTTTCGGTACTGTTGATCTAATATGAATTTTTAACAGAAAAATATTTATTAACCCAAATCTTAAGGGATTTAAAAATGTGATACCTGAGTTGTAAATTTTCACTTTCTACATCTTACGTATTATTTTATTTTCATTTCATGAAATTTTTACACTTAAATTCGAAATTAAAATTCATTTTATATTTATTGTGTGTAACAAAAAGGTACTCGCATATTATCGCGAAAGTGCCTAAGTTAAAGATAACTCGCCAAATTGGCAGTAACGATTTCGCATGTGTCCTACGCGCTGAATTAGCAACCATGTACTTCGTTTTATATAATGTCGCCAATACGCAAGTATCAACAAAAATATTACTTTTCGAGAAAAAAAAAATGCAACTATTATTTGATCACAAACTGCATGTCTTCGAACTTTTACCGCAAATATAAATCTTTGAAAACTGCAAAAATGAATTCGATGTAATAGTTAAACAAACGTGTATGCATTTTGAACTAGTTCCAGAAGCAATTTGATTCATTATTTATATTTATGTTTCTCTAGAAGCATTATATTGTTTCCTTAAAATCATATAGAAGCAGAAAATTAACTTTTATTTAAAAAAATTCAGCCCTTCAATAATAAGTTATTAGAAATATCTAGGAAACATTATGATAAATAACAGATTTTTCTAAGTAAAAATTTCAAAACAATGCCAGAAAGAAATAGCTTTTTTACATATTATGTAACCTGAAGAAAAAAACCTTTTGACTAAACTAACACTCATTAGGCCCAGGTGTGTAAGTACTCTTTATATCAATTGTTTTGTTTAAATAGAAACATCTATCCACATGGAAATAAAGAAAATGCATTGCTATATTAAAAATTAAGATCGTTTTTTGTTAAATCAACTGATTTTACACTCTCCTATCACCAAAGAAAACAAATATTATAGTTTTTAAGTTAATGGTTTTTTTAAAATTAAAATACTTAAAAATTTCAGTCCTTAGAAGAACGTAAAAACAACTAAAACAGTAGATTTTTGCATTAAAAAACATTTAAAATAAACAAGTTTTTAACCAACTGGAAAGAGTTTTTAGAGAAGTTTTCTGCACCCATTTAAAAGAAAAAATAACATCCCAAGGAGCAACAGAATCATAATCTAGCCATTTTTCTACTTTATACAGCATTTTATTTTCAATTATTCACTGTTAACAAGAAAAATAAAACAAACCAAAATCATATTGTTGAAATATTTATTCTGGAAATTGTACACATACATATATACATAAAAAATAAACAAGAATATAAGTGAAATTTTTGAAATTTTTTTTTATAAACACTATCTAATCCATATTATAGCCAACTCCATCCTTATTTGTGCAGAACAGATTATGTTTTAGTGTAATATATATTGAATTATCATTGTAAATATAGGAAAGTGCGTAAAAGTACATAAATAAACAACTTTTTAATTTTTTTATCAAATCATGTCTTTGAGTTACAAAATGTGAGTGAAAATGCCTTTCAAACAGTTTTGTTTCAAATAAATTACATGTTAGGATATGCGAGTCATCTAAATTATTTACTGCAGAATTTATAGATAGCTGGTTCTGAAAGGAATTTTGAAAGTTTTCTCATTAGAGTAAAATTTTTACAAAGGTTGTTCATAATTATATAGTTTTCGAAATGACTATCTACAAAATTTAGCATAACACATGTAGTGATATGCTATACCTGTATGAGTATTTAGAACATAAGGACAAAGGCTACAATGTGAAACCAATGGTCTTTGGCAGAAAGTGCAAAATGTATGAAATTCATAAATTAATTTTATCCATAAAATATTTTTTTAAAAAAAATTCAGAGCTATATGCAAAATTTAAAACAAATTATGAGTGGAAACATTAAAAATCAAGATTTGTACTAACAAGCAGAAATGAAATTAGTGCAAATTAAAAATAAAGCATTCATAATTTAGAAACAGAATAAAAGATTTATAAAATACAATTTTTATAAATATTGCACGTCTACCTGAATTTCACATTTATAAAAACAACAGTTAAAAAAATACCACACATTGGAACAATATATACAGGAACTAATTTGTTATCAGTACACTACACATTAAACATCTTTTAGAAGTGGTTTTGAAATCGCTGCAAATAAATTTTGGCATCCAATAGTATTCAATCAATGATGATGGTCTCCCACTAAGAACTCAACATGCAATAATTTAAAAGAATGGCTTATTCCTGGCAAAAAAGGAATTACATTAAGAAGCAAAACATAAGTACTTTTTTTTATAGAAAACCAATTAGAAAAATATGAATGCCAGGATTTAAAGAAATAGAACAAAAGGTATTTAGAAATGCCAAGAAAAAAGCAGAAAAAAATAAAATTGAAACTGGAAAAATAATAACTGCATATAAAAGAGTGGGGTGCTCAATATCAATTGTTATAATTTCTTCTAGTTCTATTCCAAAATGCAGAGTTAGTGTAGTAAAACCCCACGCCTTTACCACGATGACATTAATTTTCTAGTTAATCATTTTATTCTTATATAAGATTTATTTCTTACTTTTTAGTTTGATAAAAAAGCATGTTTCTTAAAACTATAATTTAAATTAATTGTGCTTCAAATACGTCAGACTGAACAAATTACGTATTATCACAACAAATGCCAAATCTAATAATAACACACCAAGTTGGCAACCCTGATTGGTAATTGCGTCTTATTGCAACCTATTAGCGATATTATATGAAATGAAGCACCTGGCAGCCAATTCAGTGTGTACCACACATAGGAAATCGGGGTGGCCAACTCAGCGAGTTATTTAGAGTCAGCGATTGTCGCAAAAATACACAAGTACCTCCGAGTTCCTGTGTGTTGAACGTGCTGAATTGGCAAACAGGTGCTTTGTTTCATATAATGTCACCAATTGGTTGTGATAATACGTAAGTACCAAGATTTATGTTTTTTCACTTGTGTACAACATACCTGCATACAGGAGTTTTTGTACCCAAGCTGTATTAATTTTTGGTACTTTCATAATATTGCAACCATATTGGTGAAATTATATGTAATACAACACATGGTAGTCAATCTGGCGTATACGACACATGCAAAATCAGGGTCACCAACTTGGCACGTTATCTTGAATATTGGCATTGTTGTGGCAATATGTATCGTAAAATCTGGTGTATGGTGCACACTTTTAACACAAAAAATAAGATTGAATTTTATGCGTGCACGTTATATACCAGGTATAAAAATAAGAGCTTTAAAAAATGTGAGCACAGGAAAAAAAATTAGATTTCTACATAGATCAAAATAATGGTTATTTAAAAGAAATGGCATTCCTTATGAACTTAAAGGGTTGCACTTCTAGATGTATACTATTTTTTACTAAAGCTTAGAATAAATGACTTTCAAACTTTAAGAGCATGACTCGCATACATCTCAGGTTTCTTCATGAAAATGGGGGTGCACATTCTCAGCAAATAAACATAAAAATTAAAAATTGCTACTTGAAAGTATAAGTGCATGTAATACGATGGTATACATGATATGCCAGATTTTATGGTAAAAACATAATTTTTCTCTACCTTTCTTTAATGAGTAAAAGCATAAAATATATTTATATTGGGTTAAATATAAAGAATCTGATATATATACTTCATTTATTTTCATCCAAATAAACAAAACACTATAGTCACAATAAAGGAACCATAAAATAAATGTATTGAAATAATTTCTTTATGAGAACTTTTAAGACATTTTCCATAAGTTTACCAATAAGCTAGAAAAGTTCTTTAAAATCTACAAGAAATTAGTCTCTTAAAAAGATAACTAATTGAAAACAAAAATTTATTTTGTAGGCTTGCCTTTTTCAAGACATGCAAGCTATTTTAAAGTTCAATATGAAAATAAAACTATTCCAATGTAGCAAAGGAATACTTAAATTATTATTTGCCTATAAGCAAGTGCCCAAAAAATCAACAATGTGACTTATTTGAATCAAGTAAATTTCATTAAGATATGTGACTACCCAAAATTCGCAGTTTTGGTGAAAATTTTCAAAAATTACTTTTGTGTTTTTATTTTAAAGACTATACATTTAAGATTCCAAAAACACTCTATTTTTGTTTCTATGATATCTAGAAGCAAAGTTATAGCATAATTAGTAAACTGGAATTGGAGTTAACAAAACCAGATGCTGATCCCTACACAAAATATTTTTAAGATATTGAATTTAAAATTTCAGAACATGTTTTATTTAGTTCTATCTGTGTTATGAATCAAAATCTAATCTCTGTGTATATACAGTGAACCCAAAAAGTGTTCGTACACTTGCAATTTCCTATAAAATTTATTGTTTCCGACTAATAAAAATTAATATTTTGGAATTGTAATTTTTTTATATCTGTAACTTGTTCTTGGTGGAATGACATAATTATTTTTTTAAAAATTGTATAACTATTATTTTTAAAAATTCATAATCAAAAAGCTCCTGAAAAATTACGCCACTAAAGTCTTAGAACACTTAACAAAAATCTCAACATAGCTTTAAATATTGTATTTCTTTCTTAGTTTAGAACTTAGTAGGATATCTTTTAGTGTCCACAACAACTTTTGGACATCTTGATATAGATTTATTGAGTTTTTGTAATTTCTGCATTGATTTTCCTCCATGCTTCTGTGATTATTGTTTTTACTTCCCATTATGTGTTTATATGTCATGTTTTCTTTTTATTTTAAATCTAGTTCTCCCCAAATATGCTCTGCTGGGCTAAATAAATTGATTGAGGAGGTGTTTTCAAACTTTTGGGTACAGTTATAGAGACACCAGCAGTGTACATTGAGAGCAGTTCGCTTGGCGTCATTATCCTGTTAAAAAATGAAGTCGTCTGAAATATCCAAATTTTGAGAGGATAATTTAAAATTTCTCTTTAAAATATTTAAATAGAGCTCATGATTCTCAATACCATCAAAAAATACCAAATTACCTAATTCCTGAAGCCTATTTACACCCCCCCTCCCCCGCAAGAACACCTCTGTGTTGAAGCATGGAGGTGGAGGAGCTCTTGTTCCACATAAATTCACTGGATTAAATGCCTCATTTTTTCCTTTAAAACTATTATATGCCCATCAGAACCAAAAATGTTGAATTTTCTGTCATCCCAATCACTTTCCTGTCAATTTTGAATTTTCTGAAACTTAAGTCACAAGAATCTAGTTGGATGAATGAACCATGGAAGTGGAAGTGTTCTTGCGTGGGGGCGTAAATCAGCCACAGAATTAGGTAATTTTTGATGGTATTGAGAATCATGAGCTCTAGTCAAATATTTTAAAGAGAAATTTTAAATTGTCTGTCCAAAATTTGATATTGAACACGACTTCATATTTTAACAGGATAATGAAGCCAAGCGTACTGCTCTCAATGTACACCGCTGGTGTCTTTATAACTGCCCAAAATTTTGTGAAAACACCTCCTCAATCAATTTATTTAGCCCAGCAGAGCATATTTGGGGAGAACTAGATTTAAAATAAAAAAACATGACATAAACACATAATGGGAAGTAAAAATAATAATCACAGAAGCATGGAGGTAAATCGATGCAGAAATTACAAAAACTCATTAAATCTATATCAAGATGTCCAAAAGTTGTTGTGGACACTAAAAGATATCCTACTAAGTTCTAAATTAAGAAAGAAATACAATATTTAAAGCTATGTTGAGATTTTTGTTAAGTGTTCTAAGACTTTAGTGGCGTAATTTTTCAGGAGCTTTTTGATTATTAATTTTTAAAAATAATAGTTATGCTATTTTTAAAAAAATAATTATGTCATTCCATTAAGAACAAGTTGCAGATATCATAAAAAAATTACAATTTCTATACATTAATTTTTATTAGTCGAAATCATTAAATTTTATAGGAAACTGCAAGTGTACGAACACTTTTGGGGTTCACTGTATTTATGTACTTCATTGCATTTAAATGTAAAAAATATCATTAATTTTTTAAAAAATCGAGTTTTTGCATAAAATTTGGCATATTTAAAAAACTTTTAAAAGTAATACATATCTTTTAATTCCTAATATATAAAGATGTTCCATTATTTATGTACTGTATAAATATTATTTGAATACATTCATTAGAATTTTGTGTAAAAGATCCTAATTGCAATTTTTCATGAAAATTTTACTAAACTCGACAATTTTTATAATCTATAAAACTCTCCAGAAAACAGCAAAAGGGTTGAAAATTAGTTAAACATGAAGCTAAAGAGTTTGAGCTATAAATATGGTGAGTTTAAGAAATGTACAACTAGTAGAACATTTTTCATATTGTATTTAAATCTTTAAAAGCATTGTCTGAGAAACTATGTTTTTTGGCTTCACGGTAAAGTTCACAAATGGATTTCTTTTTAAGACATTGAATTAACATTTTAAGAAAACTTTTATTTTATTTTATTTGTATTATAGACTATAATCTCTGTGTATGTATTTATGCATTTATTGCACATACAATTTGTGAGAAAAAACATGCTTTTTTTTTAAAAAAATTGACAAATTTCAAAAAAATAATGTAAATCTTATCGCTCTAGGCACAGATAATGATGTTATTTGTGTGCAGTTTTAATATTATTTGAATATATTAATTAGAATTTTCAATACAAGGTTTACTGTAACTGCAATTTTTAACTAAAAATTCCCAATCTATCCAAAATAATTTAAAATTTTGTGGAATTGTATTTTAATTCCTGACTCAAGTGTAGTATAGGGGAGAGGGCCCTTTCGATTTTTATATAGATATTATTGGTTAGATAACGAATTCATTCTGGCTTCGGGAAACCTATCGCTAAGTGAAGTAGCTTGGCGATCGATTTTGGTCACCAAAAAAATTTGACATCGCCAAGTATCTATACTACACTTGAACCTTAATTCCTAGTTCTATGCACACCCTTTTTAAAGAAAAAAGTGTTTTTTTAGTTGAAAATTTGTTTCAATAAAATGCTCCGAGGTAGCCACATACCTTAAATTTGTTTTTTTAAGTAATCCGCCAAAAAAGGCATTTTATCACATTTTTCCGCTAAATTCCTATAAAAGCCTTACAAAATCAAAACAATCTAGTACTCATGTGTTCGTCCGCGGGTAGCGTGGTAGAAACGAAAAATAGTTCGGAAGATTTATGAGAACTAAATTTGTTGTTGAACCCCAATCTTTAAAATATGTAGCCAGTATATTAAAAAAACTTTTTTAATCCTGAATATCTGTTTAATTTGTTTGATAGTGTTAATTAACCATTTTTTTGAAATTTTGAGTACATGTAATGTCTCATATTTGTAAAGGCATGCGTTCAAATCTGATATAAACAAACTCATTTGAAACTGAGTAAGTCCATGTAGTCATTTTTGAGTATTTCTTTTTTCTCCGTGAGGTATTCCATAATATGGGATGAATAACAGGGGTATATCTTTTTAAAGCCAAAATTGCTGATATCCGTTTCTGAACTTTACTTTAAAATCTTCTTTAGTGCCTAATTGTTGCAATTTGACATTTTTTTTCAATGTGATCATATGAATTGATTGCCTACTGTGATATTACCATAGTCAAATCATTATCAAACCAAAATCTAAAAAATTGATGCTGAAATGTTAAACGTAGGTTTAAACGTCTTTATTCTGGTAAATTTTCTGTGACAATTAAGAAACTGGGAAAATTCACCATGTTCAATACTGTTGTTGTTGTTGCTTATGCCACCTGATCGACAGGAACATCAGATCAAGGTCCACGAAATTCATCGCGGCTAAGGGCTAGAATTTTGCGCCTGTCGTTAGCCTAAGCTTTGAACTCCCCAAGAGGGTGACAGTGCGATTTTGCTCACGCAACACGATAGATGCCGACACCGTTCGGACCCACAGATTTAACGAGCACGTTCCCCGATTTGTACTTGGCGGGCATTTGGTGGCATCGGGCATCGAACCCAGGACTTCCGGTCTGAGTCCGATGCTCTAACCACTAGGCTACCCACGGCCCTATGTTCAATACTATATTCCTTTAGCTTAATTCTTACACACACCCACACGCAAGAAACGCTGAAATGAGGTCCTTGTTTTAATAAAATTTATGCTGTTGTCTTGCAATTACAAATTAACTTCATTAAATTTAGTAAATAAATCTGTTAAATAGGTAAGTCTGTTTTCCATTTGATTGAATTTCCTTTTAAAATTAAAGTCAAGATCTGGTTTAATGAAAGTCACAATCGTTTGACCCCCATTTACACCTCATGGACCCCCAAATTATATTTTTGCTAACGTGGACCCCTTGGAGATCGTCATAGACCCCTGGGGGTCTATATAGACCACTTTGGGAATCACTGATCTAAACTCACAATCAGAGAATTACCAAGCATGATATCCCCTTGATGGAAAAAAAACCCGCTTTTATATATATAACTGCAACTGAAATAGAAACATACATCACGAGAAGTTTAAGAAAAACATTTATGCGAATACTGCAAGAAAAAGCTAGAAAAAGGCCGGATACCGTAGTCAACTGGCTTGCAGAAAGTCTTATATTTAAATGGCCAACCGGCTGAAACGGATAGCTTTTGCAAAAAAGCATATTCATAAGCCTCCGTAGTTCTGGAGGACTTTGATATTCTCCGATGAGAGCAAATTTTGCATTTTTGTCATAAAAGATCGTAAATTGGAGAAAGCTTTGCACAGTGTCAAAAAGAGCATTAAGAACCAACGGTAAAACACGGCAGAGGTGGTGTTATGGTGTGGGGGGTACATGGTGGGCAATGGTGTTAGAAAGTTGGAGTATGACGAATCAATTGGGAACAAATATGATTATCTCGATGTCCTAAAAAACAATTTAAAGGAAAGTGCCACCAAACTCGGACTAGGCGACAACGATCCTAATCATACTACTGAGATTGTGAAGCCTTGGCTCCTGTATAATGTCCCAAATCAAGCCCACGCAGTCACCTGTTCTGAATCCTATAAAACATCTATAGGATTTTCTGAAGCGTAGGATTCGTCAACACAATAATCTAGCAAGGATATGCTGAAGACTGCTTAAAGAATGAATGTGAGAAGATAAGCTCTGAATTAACCACTCAACTCAAACTCAGTGGCGCAACAGCCCATGAGGGCCAAGGCCTACTGTGCCCATCTCAGTATACGAGACCATTGGGCGCTGGGGTGCATGAGCAGATGTTCCGATCAGGTGGTCAGCCTGAAGCGAAACCCCCAGTGTTTGGTCCCCAAGTAAGCTTGGTTCTCATTTTATCGATCCACTGATGGGATGAAAGGCTGAGTCAACCTTGCCCAGCCCGGGGTTTGGACCTCGGACCTGTGGTGTGGAAGTGCGATGCACTAACCATTCAGCCACTGGGCTTCGAAGTAACCACTACACTTGTTAATTCAATGCCGAAACGACTTCAGGAGGTTCTCAAAAGACGGAATTATCCAACCAGCTATTAAATAGCTCATTATTCTTTTTTAAATAATTTTTATAGTTACTACCAAAACAGTGAACGCAGACTTTTCCTACTTGATTTTTGTTGGTATCGCTACAAACTTGTCTTTATTTTAAAAGCTATGAAAGCAAACTGAGTTTACCGTTGTTATTCTCAATACATGAAATTAACTAAATAAAACATAATTTTAAAAAAAAATTCCAATTCCGGTTTAAAAATTTCTTTTCATTGTTTATGTAAGCAGTAGTTGGTGAATGCAGATTTTTTCTAGCAAGTATATATATATATATATTATATATATATATATATATATATATACATACATATATGTTCCGGCTTGGGGCCCAAGACCTGACATTGCGGGGCGGGGCCCGATTATTTTCCGTTACGCCACTAGGCAGTAGCGTACACAAGAATTTTTAAAGAGAAGGGGGTCGAGGGTTGAAGATCTACCATTCTCGTATCATACCCCAATACGCAGCCAAATATATTTTTTTTGATATTTTCGATTATCGGGGGGGGGAACAGCAAAAAGTAAATTACTGAATAAATATTTAATAATAATAAATTTAAAAAATTACTAATATCAATACTTAATTACATTTTACGTACTATATACATGGGACTATAATGAATCGGAAGAAATTGGTAGTGAGAGGGAGGGTCCGGACCCCTTCCCCGCCTTTGTGTGCGCCATTGACACTGAGTGGACCGCAACTCTTTGAAAATATCAGAAGTAGCCCACACTCTGGAAAAGTCGACTCACCCCTGTTTTATATCTTATAAATTATGTAATGACGTTACACGTTGATAGTAAAAAAAGTTTTAAAGGAAAAGTTTATTTTATTCTTTTTAGGGCGTTTAAATAAAAGCTTGCTTTTAAAAAAGTTTTTTTTACTTTTAATTTTTAGTATTCATTGGTATTGATTCCTAAAAAAGCACATTTATAGAGTGTTGTAGTATACAATTTTTTTAAAAAAGTACTCTGACGTGTTCGGATACCTCTTAAAATTATAGTGTATTTTTTATATTCTTTCCTAAGTACGGATTGATATCGAATAAACTATAGTTTGAAAAAAACTAAAAAATACCCTTTTATTGTTAATCAGACTAAGTTGTGACTTAATCTTTTAGTCGCCTAATCAGGAATTAGTAGCCAAATCTGGAAATGGAATCTGAAATTAGTTGCCAGATGTGGGATAAGATCTGAAAATCGGAAATCGTTAATTCTGATGATCCAGATCAGGACAATGAAACAAAGTTATTAAATTATTGTATTGTCATCAGTCCTGGACAAATGTGCAAAATTTCAAATTAATCTGACCTTTTAAAGAGGGAAAAAATGGAATTCAAAGATTCCGTTACATACAAGTGAATCTTATAAAAGGGTGCTAAAAAAGAAACACTGATCAAATTGTTCTGCAGAACTTTCATTGCTATTGATTTCTATTATAAATATAATAATTAAATGACTTCTTAGTTGGGGAGAAAGAAATATAATACAAGACTTTATTTTAAATTTGAACCAATGGCCATGAATAGCAATCCATAGTTTTTAAAATTAATAGCGATTTTTAGAGGAGAAATTTAATCAAAGGGACAGATTAAAATCGTACAAATTAATGCAACAAAAATTTCCCCCTACAATTTCAAATTGTGTGTGTGTTTTCAGAGCGAAATGTAGGCAGAAGGAGTCTTTTGGTTCTTTGTTTTTGAATAAAATTCATGTTGAAAACATGACTTATGATAAATTAATGCTACATAGATAAAAATCGTGATAAAATCACATTACATTAGGCTACGAAATGAAAGAAAAATATACTAAATGCAGTATGGTATTCTAAATGCTGCTTTTTTCAAATTTGAAGACTTTTAAACTAATTTATAGACATCACTTAATCCATAGGTTCCTAAACTTTTTTGAACTGGTGCCCCCTTTTCCAGTGAATATTTTGTACCCCCCCCCTCCCACTCCAGAGAAATAAGAGCGTACATAACCCATGGTGAAAACAAGAATAACATTTTTTAAAAATATTCTATTACTAATAGAATATATTTTTGTAATCTAATTTTTTTTTCTAAATCCCCCAAATATTTTTTACTTGCGAATCTGAAATATCTATTGCCACAAATATAGTTAAATGTGTAATATTATACATTTTAGTCGTAGATAGTATATTTTTAGAACTGAAACGCTATTGAATTTCTTCTGCATTTAAAAGAGAGGAATAAAAGTTTTATTTTATATGTTATAAGAACAGGAAAGAAAAAAAAAGATTTTAAAGATTTTCACGATACGAAGCAATCCATAATAAACCTGCACGTACACTTCAGAAATCATAAACTGTTATACACATCGGAAAAAGGGGGGAAAACGCTGAGTGTGCAAGTTGGCCTCAGTTTAGTTTTAGTTTACGACTTGTCGAACTACAAGTAGTGGAAAGGAAATAGTACACCTACATAGTTAAATGTTGGAGTGAAAAACTTTTAAGTTCTCGTTATAGTAGTTCGCACATTATATTGCATGTTATTTATCAAAAACTTGTTATAATTGAATTCTTTCAAGCATTTTTTGCTATTTTTTATCAACAGGCTTTTTTTATTCTTTATTATGCTATGCATATGTACGAGATATTTCATGTGACATTGGAAGACGTGAAAAGTTTTAATTCAATATCTAAAACTTACAATATCGTTCAATTTAAGGCAGGTCTAAACGTTATGTAATCTTTAAGTTTTTCACCTGAACTATCGAAATATGTGAATTTCCGCACACGCGTGATAGAAATGATTTATTAAATACATAAATCAACATACGGTAACCAGTATCATGTTTACTTTTGTTAGTACATAATCAGCCTGTTTGTTTAGTTATTTTGGTTTATCTGTCCACGCGCTTGCGTGCCATCTCAACACCCCCTAATTTTTTTACTGCCCCTTAAAAGCCTCAAGCTATTTTCTGCCATATATGTAGAAAACTCATTTCTAAGTCCAAAAACATCCGGATTAACACAACTTATCTTTAAAAATGTAACTCCATGAGAAGAGGTGACACACACAAACATCACACACGTTCCCGTGAAAAGAAGATGCGAGATTAGCATTTAAACGTAATCGAAGGACTAAGGAAGGAGAAACGGCATTTAAAACTCTCCATTAAGGAAAATTAAGGCTAAAATAATCATTCAAAAACAGCACTTTGAATGTTGATTACAAAAAGATTGTGCTATCCCTCCTACAGAGTGTTGCCGAATTCAACCGACAAATTAAGAGGGATGATAGTAAACAGATTATAGACGACAAATCATGATCGAACATGGGGTCGCAAACCACGTTTTGTCGGTAAAAATCGTGATAATATTAGGTATATGGGAAAGTTCTATCGGTTTCGAAAAAGTGCACTTTTATGCGTTGTCAATCCTTAGCAAGAATTCGTATCCGACTGAAACCAGTTTAAACAGTTAGATCAGTGATTCCCAAAGTGGTCCATATGGACCCCCAGGGGCCTATCACGACCTCAAGGGGTCCACGTTAGCGAAAATATAATTTGGGGGTCTATGAAGTATTATAATGGGGGTCTACGAAGATGGCTCTCATTTAACCAGATGATGACTTTAATTTTAAAGGAAAATTTAATCAATAATTACTTTTTTAACAAATATATTTTCTAAATTTAGTGAGGTTAATTTGCAGTTCCTAGGCAACAGCATAAATTTTATTAAAACGACCATCATTTCGGCGTTTTTTGCCAAAACTTATCTAAAGGAGTAAAAAATTAACGTTGAAAGTTTTCAAATTCTCAATTTGTCACAGACAATCTGCCCGGAAAATGACATTTTAACCTACGTTTAACATTTAAAAGCCCTTTATTCAGATTTTGAAACTAGATTTGAGAATTCTTTGATTATAGTAATACCACAGTAGGCAATCATTCATACGGTCACATCGAAAAAGGAATATCAAATTACGAGAGGAATTGATGGAATAGAAACTAACACAGATTTTGAAGTAAAGTTTAGAAACTGATATCAGCATTTTTGGCTTCAAAAAGATATTCCTATGAGAAAGTTTTTAATTGCTTTTCCTAGTGAGTTTCCCCAAGGTCGCCAAACTCCAGAAAAAAAACTGGACACTACTAACCGATAAAGTTTAAGGTTAAATCTGACAAGATTGATGCCAAATTTGGAAAATTTGTTATTAAAACACAAGATTCATCACTCCCACTAAAAGCATTTGTTTGTGGCTCAGTTACTTTATGTAACAAAAATTTGATATATTAACTAAATTTTAATTTAATTAATTAAGATGCGTGTGTGCTTCTTAAGTTTTGAACATTATACTCTTCTCTACAGTTAGAAATTTAAATCTTTTAAAGTAAGTAGCCCTATACCAACTGTCAAAAAGACATTTAAATTGATAAATTTGAAAAAAAAATATATTAGGTAAGTAGGGGGTCTACGCCGAACCAAAAAACATGCCAAGGGGTCTATGAGAAAAAAAGTTTGGGAAACTATGAGTTACATTAGTATACTATTAATGATTTAAACACATTTTTTCTCTCTCTCTCTCTCTCGCATTTTAGTCAGGTTTTTTTTAAACTTGTAAAACTGTCAATATGAGTAAAGAAACAGAACACTTAAGTCGTTGTTTGAGTTCCAAAAAGAGAATTAAGTGATAGAGGTATAAAGAAACTTGTATGAAGTGTTAGAAGAAGAAGTAGTAACTGAGAGAGAGAGCTCAAACATGATGCCAAAGGTGGTTTGTGAAATTTTGCTTCGGTGATTTTTCTTTGAAAGATGGACCCAGATCAGGAAGGTCATCAGATGTCAGTAATGAAGCACTACGCAGTATAATCAGAACGAATATCACGTTAATTTCCACAAAAGTGGGCTTCAAGCTTGGCATTTAACAGACTACTTCTTTACATAATATTAAAAGGCTTGGTTTTGTATCCAAACTCTCTGTTTGGGTGTCATACGAATTAGGCGAAAAATATTTAATGGACAGAATTTCGATATGTTCTTCAAATCCTGCTCGTCACAAAAGGGAGCCGTTTTTGGACCACTTAGTGATTGGAGATGAAAAGTGGATAGTGTATGTACAAACACGTGGTTAGAAAAAAAGGATATGTTTACAAAGAGGAGACACCACCATCCACATTCAAAGCTGACTTGCGTCAGGAGAAGGTTATGTTGTGTTGCTGGTGAGACAGCAAGGATATAGTGCACTATGAGTTTCTCAAAGAAAATGAAGCGGCTGTTACTGTTCGGAACTTGATGTTTTGAATAAATAAATTCAATATAAACGTCCATCTTTGATCAACGGAAATAGCAGGCACGTCTTAAGGCATGGGCCAACTGGGCTTGGGCCTCGTCTCGTTCTCAATAAGATCAGAATCAGAATAATTTTAATCGTCAAATGTTATTTCCATACATGACTGGCTGAAGACAGTTAGTTATTTCTGCATTAAATATTCCCATTTCAAATATTTGTTGAGAATCAGAGAAAATATTAGTTTTATTTCTAAAGCGAGATATGTGTTCAATTTATTGATAAAAATGTTGTTGTGGGAAGGAGATCCCTTCCAGTGACATCTTATTTATTTGCCCATGTGAGTTAAGTATCGCTCATGAATGGACAAGAGATACACCTAACCCCCGAAAGAAAAAGAAGGGACAAAACACATTCCCTATTTTATCACAGGCGTCGGGGCTAATAAAAAGAGGGTTGAAATGACTCTGAATACAGAAGGAAATGAAACTTTTCCGAAGAAACGAGTGCACCGGTGCACTGCAGTTCTAAATCAATTATTTCTTCACTAAATTTTCTTTAACCAGCAAAAGGTAATTATGTTTTTGTTTTTGAATTGTATTTCTTTGAGATTTAAGATAACATACACATTTTTATATTGTATTGAAAAAAGTAAAATAATATGTAATTGTGTTTTACAGTGAGAGAGTTATAAAAATAATATCCAATTTAAAAAAATTCTGCTATTTTTTTGTAAATTTTCTCTCTTTTACTGAACAACATGAAATAATGTCTTAATTGTTTATAAAATTATACATAAATATTTCAATGGGCTCTTAGAATATTTTTATATTGATTAAGCATCCTTCATTTTGAATGCATAGTGATATAAAAGAATTTTCGAATGTGTATTGTAATTCAGAGAAGTGTTTTTATTTGCTTCTAATACGGAAAGCGTTATTTTACTTTTCTACAAATTCAGTTGACACTGTCCTTTTTAATTATTATTGAAACCCAGGTAAATAAAAAAGGAACATTTATAAAATGAATACCTTAATTTGTATTACAATCAACAATCCATTAGTAATTTAAAATAAAATAAGAATCCCGGAGAATGATTTAATAATTAGATAAATGATCTACAACAATGTAATGTTTTAAGAGTAAACGTCAAAAATGTAGAAATTCTCGTCCAACACAGTATAAAATAAGAGATTTTTAGTGTATAAGATTCCTCACAAGAAATTTTCTAATTGCATGTATATATTTAACCCTCTGAGTATTTGTCTCTGCCCTAAAAAATCATTCCGAAAGCGTTTACTTATCTTTTGCAAATTCCTTCAATATTTGAAGTGTTAGACACTGGATTTTTTTCGGTAATGTCGAAATCGAAAATTACACCGGAAAAGGCAGCTAACAATCCAGAAATCGAGAGAAGATACGCTGTTAGAAGAAAAATATTTATTAATGATTATGTGGGAAATACATAATGCTGTATATAAAAAACAACTGGTTGCAGGAGATCTATGTTCGGATATAATTTTTTACTGGTTACGCTTTACCACACCCGTAGACGTTTTTTGCAAAATTATTTCTAGAATAAATCATACTAGTTTGTAATGCAAACAAAACCATTCCACACACCACACACAGAATTCTTTATTCCTTATAAAACTTGAATCCCAATATTGCGAAATCTTTATTTCAAATTTGATTTGTCCGCACTGAAATTAAATTCTCGACTTGCGTGGAAAATAGTGCAAAGAAACAAGTTTTTCTGTGACAATACCAGAACATTTCTATCTTAACCATCCGTAAAGTTTGTGACGTCCCACACTGTTCAGCTATACAAGGACTTTTGGCGACGGACCTCGTAATTTTGAACCATGGTCAAGTGACGAGGACGACATCTGAGCTGGCACCCCCTCTTCTAACTACCACACACCAAAGGGAGGTCGTTTGAGTTCTCGACAGATTTAACGTACATCGCACCCCTATACGGCGGGTCTTCAGTGGTACTGAGATCGAACTCATTACACGCTAGCCATGATCCGATGCCTAGACCACTTGGCTACCGCGGCCACAGTACCAGTTTAAAAGTAGATTCCAAGCTAACCAGATAAATTGAACCCTTTATTTTAAAACTTGACTCATGCAGAAAATGAGTACTCCAGTTAATATTGAGATAAAACCTTTATGGTTCCCGTCGACATGATTCCACGAAATCCCGAGTGCAATGTAAATCCTAATGGAGTTTCTTACTTTTCTATTTACGCAACTTAGGTATTACTTTTAGTTGCATGGAATAAAATTCACTCAAAAGAGCGGAAAAAATTAAAATTTCTGTGGTTTTTGATTTTTTTTAAAAAAAGTTTGCAAGTATTTTTAAATGTTTATTAAAGATCTAAAAATTCATATCACGCATACTAAAACGATCATAAAACATATTTTCTCATTGGATAAAAAAAAATAAAACCGGGGAACCTACCTATGTATCATTGATGAACGGTGATTTATGACTGCTTCCGTGGATTTCGTACCAGAAATGTAGTTTTCTCAGAAGTCGGTGGATGTTCGAGCGAAAAAAAACCCAATTTACAATCACGTCGCTCTAGCAAGCTGGAGACTGCGCTTAAAAATTACAACAAATTCGTTTTATTGTGTTTTTTATTCCATCTTATTAAAATTATTTATTAGTTTCTTACTTTGCATTATTTTTTTTATTTGTTTTAATTGCCTTTTCATAATTATATAACAGGAAATTTTTTTTGTTATTTAAACCTGTTTGTGTGTCTTTTGCTTTGATTATTAACGTCACTCTTCAAACCAACGCGAGGGCTATTAGCGATGGGCCTCATAATTTTTAACCGCTGTTCAAGCGATCAGGACGTCACTTGAGTTTGAAACATACTTTCGAAGATTAAACCTTTACAGATTTAACGTGCATGAGCTCCTTTACATGATGGCGCCACGAGGATTCGAACCCACGATACGATGGAAAAAACGATGGTCACGAATTCGAGACCATAACCACTCAACTATCGCTTTCGATTTAAACTAAAAATATCACCATTATCTAGAATAATGTATATATATTTTTAGCCTCAGTAAAATTTTAAGGGAAAATAAAAGACTTTATGCAAAAAAATTAAATGCCTTTTTCTTTATTGTAAACAAGTATTAAAATATGCATGATATATTAAAGTTTAGAATTTGCAATTTTATTCTTAATAAATCGTTTTTAAAAAAAGTTAAAAATATATAACCCAAATTGTTCTGAGTCGGTTTTGGCCTTTATTAAAATTTATATTTCTATAAAAATTAATCACTGTAAAATTCGGAATGTTTCTTTTTTCGTACTCAGTGTAAGAAAATATTTAATTAACACTGTAGATCTTTAATAAATGAAATGATATAAAAAATGAAGTAGCCAAAATGATCCTCAAATAAGAAAGCAGACTACATACTGAAACAGCGAGGAAAGCAGATTTTTTTTGTAAAAACTTGTACGTGATGGGTGGTTTTCATATACTTTGAACGATAGGGAAGAGGGCAATAAAGAGGAGTCATATATATATATATAGAAACGGTTTTATAATAGTTGACTGAAAATTAGACATCAAACTGGAGGTGTGAATCCAATTGTGAAGGACGTAGTAGAAGCATCGTTATCTTTAGTTTTGAACAAAAATAACTGGGGATTGGGGATCTTTGTTCCCCAACAGTAATTGGTGCTCGATTCGCAAACAGAACCCATCCCCCTAAACGTTTGTAAAAGGAGATGTTTTAACTTTTAAGTCATTTTCCTTGATCATGGCAGCTTGTCAAAACATAAAATCATCATAAAATGGAATAAAACAAATGCGAATTTGAGGGGGGGGGGGGAAAAATTGTTTATTTCAAAGTCAAAAAAATAATGAAAATTCAGAAAAAGAAACCATATATAATTTATATTTTATGAAAAAACTATTTAACTTCGGTCATTACAATTTCTATTGTATAAGTGCTTCGCTGTTCCTTTGGAGACACCCATTTCCTTCCTAGAAAAAGTAGTTATCTTCCTTTTTAAGTTTCGATTTTAATGGGGATTCGATGGTCCCCTTAAATATACACTTAATTCTGTTTGTTCATGGTAGATAAGTTCCAAAAGAATACGTGTAAAAAAAAATTAACAATTTTTTTTATAAAAAAAATGGAGATATGGGGATATTTTTGTTGTTTTTAGATTTATTTATTCCTTTTTTAGAAAAATATGTTACAATTAAGAAAAGAAAAAAAATTATTATTACAAAAATGGGTAAAAATTTACAAAAATTAACATAAAAGGGGCCCATTCTGTAACAAAAGTTAAGGAAAAATTTTTCAATTCTGGTATGTTGCTATATTATTCATTTTTGAAATGACCTTCAGGATAAGAGATATTTTAATTTTTACAAAACT
>BMAO01035499.1:0-16388 GCA_019973975.1 Trichonephila clavata | reverse complement strand
AATAAATCATATACAATATTTTTTAACGGTTTCTTGTTGATATGATTTAAAAATATTAGTATGCGTGAATTAACATGTTTCGTAATCGTGTTGAAAATAATTTTAAACGCATTTCACGTGTATCACTTGAAGCATGTATAATAATAGCGCATATTGAACGTTTTAAAAAGATCTGAATTCATGACGGTCTCATGATAAATACGATCGAATGTTCTCGATTGAATTCAAAACAAGCATTCGACGTGCACTTGTTCTAGTTTTAAAATTAGGAGACAATTTCAAATTTGATAAGCGAGTAAAAAAATGTCCACATGTATTAAAATTCATCAAAAGAAAATGTTTTAATTAAAAAAAAATCGTATATTGTTCATGTATTTTTAAATAAAGTGCATTTTGTACACCTATGTGCATTATTATTGTTGACAAATATCATTTTTTAAAAAAAGTTTCTGCAAAAAACAAAAGATGGCATCAGCGAAGCGTGTGAACTGAGTGGCGGAAATCGCGTGATTACATTTATCATGTGACTAGGATGTCTCATATATATAGGAACAGATTAGCTGGAAACACGTGACTGTAGTCATCATGTGATTGTGACGACACAGGAGTTTAAAAGATATCGTAAGTTTTTATGTTTTATACGGCCAATGGACTAAATTCATATGACGTCATAGTCACATGATAATGATAACCACGTGTTTCTATCCAATCAGTTCAAAAACTCGTCATAGTCACACGATAAAAGCAATAATGCGTTTCCAGCTGATCAATTCATGTGCTTCGTTGCTGCCAACCTTTGCTCTTTGCAGAAAGTTTCTTTAAAAAAATCCATATTTGTCAACAATAACAACGCGTATAGCAGAATACATTTTATTTAAAAGTACAAAGATTTTTTATTTTCATAACTTTCGAGCATCTTTGCCTAATTGTGAAATCTGAAATTTTATCTAAGCTTATACAAATAGAACAAATACATTAGTTTAACGCCTGTATTAAATTCAATAGAGAACACGTTTTTGTCCTTATCCTGTGGCCGGCATGAATTGAGCCCATTTCGGCAAGACTAACTACACCGCCACGTCGTCAAATGCTACAGTATGTAAAATTCATGTCGACGCATGTTCAACGTGACAATCTTGTTTCGCATGCTCAAAAATAATATAACAATGTTCATAATTTGTAAAATTCTTTCTTATTTTGTTGGGAAAATGGTTAAAATTTGGGATCTATTTTTTTACGGAAAGAATGCATTTCCAAAAATGCTACCTATAATCTCGATTATTAGTTCTGCTAAATATTAGAATCTTCATTTCAATTCTCACACTCAGTCTTAAAATGTCTTTTTTATTTTTTCAGAGTATTTACTCTTAAATATATATAAAATACGGAATGTTAAGCTGATTATACATGAGAATATACCAGTTGATTCTCAGACCATTTTCAGAGTATCATAAATTTTTATGGAATTGAGCTTTAACATCAAATTTTCAGTGTGACTTCCTTAAGCATAGTACACTTTACATAAACGCTTAGGCCAAGCCAAAAGGCTTTTTCAAGCATTTTTGGGGGAAATTTTCTTATTTCTTCTTTGATTACTTTTTGAAGTTCTTGAAGTGCTCTAATTTTATATTAATTGTTTTTTAAATATCCTCATAAAAAGATATTACGAAGGGAGAAAATTCGGTGTAATGATAGCTATTTCTTAGAAGGAAAGATTCTTTTTTAACTTTCATTATTTTATAGTTGATTTTGCAATATGACTTGGTGCAGATCTTCGTGAAATAAACCTTTCCTCGAAGGTAAAGACGCTTACTTACATTAACCATATGCTTCAAAACTTTTTGATAATATGCAGTATCAATTTTAGCCTTTGTCTTACAAAAAATGGTTTTGTTAAGTCTTGAAAGGGCATTCTCATCCATACCAAAACAAATGATGATTAACTTGCCTTTTGCAAAACAGCTGCTGCGTCTTTACGACGCTTTTGCGTGAAATATGTTGTATCTTCGTTTCGCCAGTTGCAAATGACAGATTAAAAAGTGCATCATTTGATGTTATAGATTGTTTTGTATCTTCCTTTGCGTAACATTAAATATAGAGGCAAAGGGCATTTTCTTTATTTTTCTGAGGTCTTAGTCAACATTTGATGACAGACTTGTTCATTCAGTTTTTTATAGCAAATTTTCTTTACCTGACGAACAATCGTCGATAGGAATATATGTAGTTTTTTGCCCAATTTATTTGAGACAGAAGATTTTCTACAGTGATATAAATCTTTCAGCTTCTTTTTCATTAAGTGCTTCTTTTGGTTCTCATTTTTTTCTAGGAGCTTTTAAATGCCAGCCAAATTTTTTTTTTCGAAGTTTAAATAGTAATACACCAGGAGAATGTTTTTTTCCCCTTCTGATTTTTAAACGCTTTATTTATAAAAGAATTTGTATAACCATCCTTCAGAAGCTTTAAAATTTCGTTTCGAGTTTGAGAACGAAATTTCGGTACCATAATTTACTCCCACTAATAAAAATGGTTAGATTAATAATTTAAATGTTTCATTTTTAAAATAAAACCGGTAGTAAAACGATTGAGAATAACCATCAATAGTAATATGCATTAAAAATTGGTCACACTAGTTTTTGAATCAACAGGTAATATTAATTAATAGTTTAATTTTAAGTGTTCTTATATTTTTGAAAGTCCCAAAATAGTCCACGGGCTTAGTTTCAGCAATGTTCTATGCGAATCATGTGTAGGTGCGAGTGATTGGAAATGATATTGGCCCCAAACCAGTCTTTGTTATATTTGCCATCTAGAGTGAACTGAAGGAAGGGAGAAATGTACTGTTGACATGGGGATGGGTCGAAAATAAGGAAAAAGCCCTAGGGCATTCAAGGAATGCGTCGACGGTGTTTTCTAAAGACGTAAAAACCCCATGGGAGCAAGATAAAATCGTTGGGGGAGGCCTCGAGGTTCACAAATCCTGCATTTTTATAAAGAAAATAGATCCTGAAGGAGTTGCGGATCGTAATCATGATTTCGAAAAAAAATATACACTTCAGAATAATTAGGAAGGGTAATTGAACTGATTTATATTTGTGACGTGACATGGTAGTTTAGCAAGTTAGTCATCTGATCGTGTTTATTATACTAGGTTATTCACAATTCCCTCCTGGGTTTCAAAGCTCTGTAGTAAAAAAATTAACCTTTCGTTAGGCGCGTGAATCTCTCGGATGCAAAAGTAAAATTGTTTCGGTGCTGCGTCCGCAAGGTATGCCGTATAAACAGTTTCATACATAAAACACATGTAACACACATTTCGTACATAAACACATGTTTAGGCTGTGGGTAGCCTAGTGGTTAGAGCATCGGACGCCGGACCGGAAGGCCTGGGTTCGATGCGCGATGCCACCAAATATCCGCCGAGTGCACACGGGGTACGTGCTCGTTAAATCAGTGGGTCCGAATAGTGTCGCCATCTATTGAGAGCAACATCGTACTGTCACCTTCATGGGCTCAAAGCTTCGGCTAACGACAGGCGTATCTCTCGCCCGTTGCCATGATGCGTTTCATGATGATCTCGATCTGACTGCGTCAGACAGGTGGCATAAGTGACACAACAGGCATGTAAATAAAACTTGAAATGTTTTTATGTATGCTTTTATAAATGGTTATTATTATTATTTTTTGTATTTTTTCGTTAGCTTTTGAACCTCCGGAGGGAATTAGAATAATCCTATGTATTTGTTGTTCTGGCTCGGCGATTGTACCAAAGTTGAACTTCAACAATTTTCAGCGTATTTACAACAGCTTAGGACTCAGTCAAACAATGAAAATCTGCATTAAATATTCACGAGATCCAAGCGGATGCGTATATTTGATTTCAATGAGTTTCCCCTCAGTGCAGTCGAAGGCCGTCACTGGAACAATACGAGAGAAGATAGATTAAAGAAAAGGAAAAGTAAAAATAACTGCCATACTTATCTATTTGAAGTAATGAGTGAGGGCTCTAGTTCTCGTTACAGATATGCAAAGAGATAACAGTTTTGGGTCAGGTTCAAGGAGAGTAACATTAAAGTGGTGACGGAATCATTCTGCATTGTGTTCTCATTTCCATGTCCCAACTCTAGAATTCTCTCTTTAGGGAAAAAAAGTGTTAATTTCAGCATCTGTTGGATTTGAATATTTTCATTCCAGTTACAAACAGAAACTGTAGTATGATATTTTTAAATTAACGTTAAATTTTATGTATTTTGTTTGCATTTATGTTTCTTAAATTAAATGTATTTTGGAAACAATGCAGTGGGGATGATTATTGGTGTTAATATTTGGAAGTTTTTTTAATATCAAATATTAATCAAAATTTTTTAATTATCTTATCTTATCAGAGTAATAGTTCTTCCATTTGCATGCGTTAAGTTAATAGCCTTTTTTTAATTTTATGCAAATACTTCAATTATATAGTTTTTATTTCCAAATAAATAGCAAAATGTGTTTTAGAAAAAATATGTCAATTATTCTCCATTTTTTAAACTTTAATTCAAGTACAATGTTTCTTTTCATTAAAGGTATATAATGAATATATACACAAATCTACAATTTTTTGATACTTTTTATAAATGCTTTTTCATGTATTTCAAGTTTTAGATGTTTACAATAGCATTATAACATTTACGTAACCATAAAGTTACTAGGAGTAAATGTTAGAATGAAACAGTTTATATTTTAGTTTATTTAGACGTAAAATAAAATAAAATCGCAAAAAAATACTTAACAATGTGTGGTGTTTAGGATCAATGTGTCAATCAATTGAATTAATGGTGTAATTTTGCCGCAAATTTGTTTTCATTAGTTCAAATATACTTTATTTTTGACACAAAATTTACTTACCGAACAACATACAACCTTTGACAATAAAGTTCATTGAATTTCCTGTAACATTGATGCAGATGAAATATTAACGAAAATTACCTACTGTCCTTGGAAGTAGTTACCTCCATAACTATGCACCCCTGAGATTTGCTATGCTTTGGAAAATTAGCTTGTCTTCCTTTGGAATGGAGTTCAAAAGCCTCGTCACGTTCGTTGGGATGTCAGGAATATTGTCAAATTCTCTATCCTTTCAAAGCGAGTTTGAGTCGTGGGAATAAGAAGAAGTCTGGAGATTAAGATCTGGTGAATATGGTGGATGTTTAATTTGCATCACTCTCTTTTTTGCCAGGAACTGTTTGACGATATTGACTGTGTAAGGATGAGCATTGTCATGAACAAAAAAAAAAGAACCTTGTGCGTAATGGGGTCGTACCTACGTATTCCCACGTTTTCTCATCATTAAATACTGGTTAACGATTTGTCTGCAGTTCATCAGCTATCATGCGCACAGTTAATCGACGATCTTTTGTGATTAATTTCTCTCACTTTCTCAATGGTTTCGTCAATGACGGAGGTCGCCAGTCTTCGCTACAGACGGTTTAGTCAGAACACTTCTCCTGCTTCTCAGAAAACGGAGAACCACTCGCACCCACACTTCATGAAAGTGCTTGATCTTCATGAACACGAACCAGCATCGCATAAGTTTCTTCTGGTGACTCTCTTATTTTAAAACCAAACTTTGAATTGATCTTTAGTTCCTTCATTTTCCTGTTTTCTGTTAAGAACCAACGCACTCAAAAAGCCCTTTGTAAAACAAGTCTTACACGGAACACAAACGACGCACAACTGAACAACGGGTGGAGGGGGGCAAATGGTCAAACCCTGCCGCTACGCATGTGCAGCGTTTTGTTTCACCAGTGTTTCCAGATCGACCATTCCGATTTCGTTCACCAAACTTTATTGTCAGAGGTTGTAAAACATGCGAGAAAACTTTAAAATACAGTAATATGCTATACTCGACACAAAAATCTGAACTAAGTTTTAAGGTTAAGAGTACAAGATAGTCCGTGAGTGTTTTATTATTGGTGCCAATTGATTTGACAACTCTCCCTCACCCCTTCCTAAAAGTTTCCTTTAAAGCATTTGTGTTCGGAATAAAAGAAATTCGTTTCGTTCTTTTTGGACATTCTGCATTTAAAAAAATGCAGATAAGGCTATTATTTAATAGGATAACCACCGATTTTAATTGCAAAAAAAAATTTTCCTTAGTTTCGAAAGAGTCAAATAAATAATTAAATTGGTTTTTATTTATTGAATGTTAAGAGATATTCCACAAATTTAAGCATTTTAAAAAATATATTACACAAATATTCAAAAGTTCAGTGATATATATGCTTTTCAGCTAAATCTGCAGCTGCAAAAATTTCTCAAACGATATTTATCCCAACCTTTTTAAATTCATAATTTAATTCACTTTGATATATTCTAAAAGCTTGACGAATTATTCCAGTAAATATTCAGTATTTTTCTCCTCTATATTACAGCCACTATCAGCATAAATATCGGCCCCAGTTGACCTATTTTTTCAACGTCATCGTCAAAACTGATGTCGCTTATATATCGGAACGTGTGCAATTTCATAAACAACTAAGAACTTATGCTGAGGTGTTGGGAGATAAGTCTCGCAATTTCGCGCCTTCAGCTGTAAATATTATTTCTATGATATGTAATACTGTCTGCATTATTTTTGTTATAAGTGGAACCATTTTAGATATGTGGTGTATCATGCTTATCTGGAAACTCTGTTCGAATGTCTTAGGAACTTCTGCGTGTTTTATATTTGTCAGAATAAGACTTAACAATGCCAAAAATTAATCACTTGTTTATTAATAGATTGTTCTTTTTAAAGAATGACTGCCAACTTAAGGTATCCGAATATTTGCGGCAACTTTTTTTAAAAAAAATGGAGATATGAAGATTTTTTGTGGTTTTTAGATTTGTTTAGTACATTTTAAGAAATGCTAAAATTAAGAGAAAAAGAAAGCATTATTACTAAAATGGAAAAAAAATGGGTAAAAATTTACAAAAAGTATCATGAACGGGGCCCATTCTGTACCAAAAGTTTATAACAAATTTTCAATTCTGATGTGTTGCCATGTTATTCATTTTTGAAATGGCCTTCAGGATAAGAGATATTTAAATTTTTATAAAAACTAGAGCCCTTTATCTTAAGTATTATATGAAATTGCTTAATAAGATAGTGATTAAAGTATTATTAAGATAGTATATAAACATAAGGGACTGTAAATTTTATAATAAAACAGTGATGGATAAATCTGAAGGTTAAAACACTTCAACTATTACACAGAACATACACACAAAAATTTCAGTAAATTATTTTTAAAACTTTTTTAGGAATCACTGTCCCCGTTTGAGCATTTTCAAAAAAAAACACATTTCGAGTAAAACTGATTTTAAAGTATGACATCTTGCTTAAAATAATGACATCTGCTTTTACTAAAAGACCTGTAGTTTTTGTTCTAATGAACGGAAAATAATAAAATAGGTATTATTACATTGCTAATAAGGTAGTCTATAAATAAAATTACAAAACAAACTTGTCAATTTTTGGAAAAATTCACTATTTTAGGGTAGTCGGATACCTTAAATGTAACAAGTACGTCAATATAGAACCTGTTGTTTACTAAATTATGAGTATTATTTTTTTTATGATTATTATTTTTTTATTATGAGTTTACTAAATTGGAGTATTTTTTCACAAGCATATTCTTTTAAGCAAGATAAAAAAATGAAATACATTACTAAATAATTAAACAATTTTATCTTATTCATAATTACCAACAAGATTATTATTAATAACATATTAATTAAGAAAACTGATTAAGTTTCAGTTGCTAATTACGAATTTTATAAAAAAGCTTAATTATCTAGTAATATTTTACAATTATTTTTCTTGTTGAAACTAAAGGATGTGTTACATCGATTTTACTTTATTTTCGTATCATTCTAGAGGAAAGCCTTAACATAGGAGCTCAGGGTTAAACAATTGTTCTTAATTTTTATTTTTAATTGTCTAGGATTAAATGAAAAATTTTGACTCTGAAAAAGACTCGTCCAATTAATTTGGTAACTTTGTTTCAAATATTTTTACCGTGTAATCCGGAGTATTAAGTGCTGTCGCAACCTGCAGGTTGCAGGTGTAAAAGGGCTCGGAGAAGAAGCAGATAGTGTGTGTTTTAAAAACGATTATTTTTATTTTGGATTTAACACTTTATGAGCAATTTACAACTTATTCAATAACTTTGGGAGCAATCTTAGCCTAAACTCTCTTAATCTAACTAATAAGTTTATTCAAAATGACTTATCTCTTGAGCCTCTTGTAGTTCACTTGAAAACTACTTCTTGAACTTCAACAGCTTGGTGCAAATCAACTTCGGAACGAATTACTTCCTGATCAAGAATCACTTTCCACTATTAACTTTTCACAATTTCGCTATTAACCTAATTCACCCAATACTAGGGTTTGAATATCATTTACATTAGCATAAAATTAAGTCATCTCTACGGAAGGCAGTTTTTAAACTCAAATCATAGTTAAAGAATAGTTTTCCCTAGAGGATTAGTTGAAGACCCGCGAATAGAACCCGTCAATGGGCACTAGTGTATAATGCTTACCTATATTTTCGAATTGCATTTTTAAAAATTTTTTAGGTATATTCACCGTATTATGGGTACCCTTTTTTTACGAAGAAACCTAAAATGTACATATGAACTTATCTTATGTTGTGTGACAAAAAATGGTTCACATAAAAGCAACAGGTTAAAAAATATCTCACTTCACCATAGTTATCTTCTGCTTAATGGACTGTACAGTCCAGCATTCACAAATCCATAGTTATTTTTAAGGTATCCGAACACGTTGAAAATAACCAAATTCAGTCAAGACAGATATTTTTGTTTTTTAATTTATTGAGTAGAGCTATCTTTTGACTTTACAAACACACTTTATTTTGCTTCTACACTACCTAGAGGCAAGTTACAATCCATTTATAAAATTAGAAAAACCGGAAGTGGGGTTTTTGATCTACCAGAAGTGGGCATTTAGATTGCTCAAAATCTGTCATGGCGAGTTTGATAACTCAAAATGATACGAATGTATTTCTATAAAACCTTTTAAACCTGATATTTATGTTTTCTAGAGAATGTACTAAAATATTTCTTATTGTATGAATACTTTTTGAGTTATGGCTTGTTATTTAAATAATGGTCTCATAAAAAATGTAATATTTCTTACAACGTTTACTCAATCAGCTCTAAAATTTTCAAATTTGATAAAAATAAAAAATTTTAGTACATTTTCTAGATAAATGCATCTAGTTTGTTTCGTAATACTTTACTAATATATGTTTATTACTTTTTCTCTAACTGCTTTGATGTTTTTCAAAAATATTGCTAAAATTTCACTTATAAATGTGGATTTTGAAAAAATCATGTAATTTATTTTAAAGTTTGATAATTAAATAGTAATATTTATTGGTATTGAGTCCTAAAAGAGCATTTATAATGTTTTAGTATGTTTTTTGTTAAAAAGTACTCCGAACGTGTTCTGATACCTTAATGTAAAAGCGTTGTCGATGTCTAATTTCCCGAGAGGTGGTTCATTAATGTACATGAGGAGAATGGACGGATGAGAAGCGGTGTAAAAATTGCGGATAAGAAATGTTTGGTGAAATCATCCTGGTATTTTAAGAAACCAGAGTCTATTAATTTGGCACATGCTCATATCCCATCCAATAATAATATGAAGAAACTGCAGACATGCCAGGCGGATCATGTCACTATTTATCTTTTCTTGTGTGTATCAATAAAACCTATTCAAAGAAAATTTGAAACGACAACCGAATATGTGGCTGTTAGAAAGTGAATAACATTTACAAAATTTGTACCGAATATTTACATGGAGAAATCTTATTTTTAAAGGTATTATTTTTATAACCGGCGCATAACGTGCATCTTAAATTCGATCTCATTTTTTTTGTTAGAAGTGCGCATTATACGCTGGAATACAAGGTAACTAATAATATTAAAAATGATGCTAAATATAAAAATCAATAAAATGTTTTATAAACAGCTAGGAAAAAACACATTAATTTCATGTATTGAGTTCGTAACTGATTAAAAATCAATTCTACATTAATAAATTTCTGAAATTAAAGAAAATCATCGTTAGAAATGTTTTTTTTAAAAAATTTCAAAACGTTTCTGTTACTGACTGATCAATCGCAATCGGGCAAAGCTATACAATACATATAGTCTGCTTCTTTCAAATTATTGTGAATGGTCCTGGTTCAGTTATGAATCAAAAATGGAGGCTATAGATGCTACATTGGAAATCTTTCAAGGAACTGAAATTTTAAAAAGAGAAATTGGAAAAAAATCTTCGTAGTTATTCAGTAACTGTAAGGAAATCTTTGAAATATACATCCAAGCTGTCTTCGCATAATGTGAAGAATAGGACCCGAATTTGGAATATTTTTTCAGGTATAAAAGTATTGCATCATTAATATTATATTCAGGCTTTGCTATCTTATAGTGAGCAGAATATTTTATCATACTCATCACTTTTATAGGAGTGGATCTATTTTTGCAAGCATAAAATTACTTTCGCATTTTATACTTCTATACTGTGTATTCTGCTATATGTTAAAGTGAAAATTTTTTTATTTATAGAATTTTTGAAGTTTTAAAGAACTTGATATCGTAAATAAAGAGATGTATGTATTACAATGTTGCAAACGCATGAAAATTTAGATATTTTTCTGTTTGAAAATGGGCTCTGCGTTTAGAACATGATCTCGTACATTTGGTGAAGACAGCCTTATCATAAAATTATTGCAAATGCTTATATTCCAAGGAGGGGCAGACTTTTCCGGGGGGGTACTTCTAGGTTTTTAAGGTGTTGCGGTTAATCCAGTGGGGTTTGTGTGGCCATTCTGTATTAAATTTTATATTTTCTTTTCTTAACACTTTTTTCGATATTGCATACTTCTTTTAAAATATGACAGATTACTATTTTTAACACGCTTTTTTATCTTCACTAGTATGTCAAGGAATCTTTGAACTGGATACTTTAACCCTCTTCTGACCCACTTTAAAAGGTCAGATTAATTCCAAATTTTGCACATTTGTAAAGTGCCGCAGACAATATAATGAGTTAATAATTGTGTTCCATTGATCAGGATCATCAAGATTAACGATTTGCTATTTCAAGATCTGGTGACTAATTCCAATTCCCTTTTTCAGATTTGCGACTAAAAGATTGTTACAACCCTAAAGCAAAAACGCTCATGGTTAATATAAATATAACAAACAATATATTATAGTTTGAAAAGGCTAAAAAACATGCTTGGTTTGTTCATCGAATTAAATAGTAAAACTAATTCTTACTATATGAATAAATGATTAATGAGAAAATTAATGTCATTGTGGTAAAAACGTGGGTGCTTGATATCAATTGTTATAATTTCTTACTAGTTCTATTCCGAAATGCAGAGTTAGTGTAAAAATGTAGTACAAAGCACTTCACGCTTTTACCACAGTGACATTTATTTTCTCGTTAATCATTTTATTCTTATATTAAGTATTAATTTTTACTCTTTTTTCGATCAACTATAAAGCGAGTTTTTTAGTTTTTTTAAACTATTATTTAGTTTACTACAAAACACAAGTAAAACAAATTGTCCAGTTTAATGCTTGAAGAACTATGAGCAGCTACTAGACCATAGGCTCCAATGCAGCTAGCAGAGAACATACGTGAACCGATGGATCTGAAACTGACGTATGTACTTACAATTGCGCGCTACCGATTCCCGCGCCATTGCGGGACATGACATCGAATCCAGAACCCAATCTCCTGGAAGTGCCGGGTGGGGAATGATGTGCCAATAACCAATCTAGTGCTATCTCGGGAAGAACTTATCATCATTATTTATTCTCCCGTTCGCTCGGCTTGAGGGAAAACATTCTTGTGGAAAAATTCATCGCTGGCGTGGGGGGGGGATATTTCACTTAGTCGAGAAAAAGTTGTAATGTTCTTGCCTGTATGTGGTGTGGGAGGATTGGAAAGAACACTAGCCATCTTTCAACAAAAAAACCTAATTTATTCACAATATTAATCACAACTCAAATTCAATCCATCCAGACTGAGAGATGCACCCAATTAAAATATGAAGACAATTAACGAGGTACGCGAGATATGAGAAGACTTTAATACTAAAAGTATTTACTCAAGGCACTAGCTCTGACTTCTTATTTATTTAATCTCGATTCAATCTCCAGTGACAAATCAACACCTTAATTCAATTATCAAATATTAAATATCCGCGATTCACATTCAGTTTGATTAATCACTGCTTGGCTAGCAGTTTATCCTATCTCTCTCTAACCTGAAAACCTAAACTATATGTAGTCGTTTTAATTTACATAACTAAGTCTCTTCCTCTTCGAAGAGGAGTTTTATAATAAAATAATCTTTAAGACCAGAAATTCCTCAAATGGACTATTAGTAGAAGAAGCGCGGATAGAACCGTCACAAAGTGAATCGCATCTCTGTTTGCAAAAAGTTAAGGTAGTACTGCTTTTCTCTGATAAATTTTTCATTATTAGTTTAATGACTCTTAGAATTATTGAGCATGTCATTCATTACCAGGGCTTTGGTTAATTTTCTCACACAATTAAGACTTTTATTTAATTTTTTTGAGCTAGATTTATGAATAACGCAGCAAAAACTCAAATACATTTTAAAGTTTATAACGGAGAGTTCCATTCGGCCTGAAAATATATCCCCGTCTCGAAAAATTTACGAATAACCCAATTTATATTTCTGACACCAATGTTTTTAAGTACAGGATGTCAGATTTTTATGACCTAATATCTCTGTTTCTCGCCCATTATTTTTCCGCATGAGGGGAATAAATTGTTGTTTTATTGAGTTTCTGTCAAAAAGTTGTATGGGAAGACAGTTTGGATTTTTGTTAACGGAAGACTTTTTTAAACACTTTGACAATTCTAAGACAGTGCTGAGGGGTGAAGGAGCAATTGGAAGTGTGATAAATGCGCGTGACCTTCAAATGACTATGATATAATAGCACGCATTGATCCGGGACTTAGTTTAACATCTATTTTGATATGAGGTTCACTTTTATCTATAGTTTTAAAAAATACCTATAAAAATATTTGAATAATTGCTTTCTTTAACCCTTTCGAGACGGGTGTGTCGTATATGCACCAGTCTCAAATTGGGCGATAGGTCATTCAATACACTTTTCCGTTGAGACCATCAGTCCTGTAGAAGTACGTAACGTGATTCGCCACTGTACCACCCGGCTGCCGGTGACATTTGGGGTGGATACATATATGTCACGAAAAGGTTCATGCATGATATACAAATGCAATAACGAAATGAAAGGCAAAACATATCAGTTGTTATATTTTAAATTTTTATTTAACTATTCTTGTTCCCAGGTTACGATGACTGAGTTCAGTATCGCAATTTTTTACTTCAATAAAATTTTTAAATATACTCAATTTCACAGGGGATTTTAAATTTAAATATTTATTGTCATGCAAGCAGTTAGTCCGCCTCGGAGCATTGATTCCAGAGCAAAGGGAGAACACAGAATGTTAAATAATATCCAATATAATCGAAGGTCTACAAAGAAAGGCAGAAATCACAACGGCAGCTTTAACAGTTGTAATGCTTGTCAGTTCCTGCTTCCCTCTAATCCCCCTTGTCTACTCTCGGACCCGGCTAGATGTGTGGGGAGAACTGAATAATCAGTCGACATGATTCACTCTATTTTATTGACACAAAATATCAAGCAAGAACAATAATAATCTAATTAAGAATAATGATCAGTATGCAGAGAGTGAAGGTGAGACTCGTTAGCCTGGGGACATTATTATGGACCCTCAACTGATTCCACGAATAACTTATACAAGCTCAATATCAACTTACGCCGCGCAACTAATAGGCTAACTTCTATTTAAATACGGATCACGATACTGTACTCTTGTGAAGTCCTACTGTTGAGACCTTGAAGGCAATCTTTGACTGGATTCGATCACCTCCGAGTGATCCTCTCTTGGAATTCTTTAATTGATTCTTTCATAAACTTAGATTTGCACTTAATAAATTCCCGATCATTCACTCCCAACTACTCCAAACTCGCGAATACAGAATTTATATAATATACTTAATTTGCATAATCACGTTTTCATCCTTCGGTGAAAGTTGGTTGGCAAAAATATTTCCCCAGAAGAGTCCCCATGGCGTTAATCATAGACGCGTATAGATACGTCACACAGTGGTGTGTCTTACTGTTTTTTTGTTAACAAGAACAGAAGAATTCAATTCGTGTTGTCTTGAGGTTATGACACGAGCTGGGGGACTTTCGACCATGGACACCCCCTTTGAAAAAATTTGTGTGCGCTACTGGCACAATGCACTGTTGTTGATGGAACTATGCAACCGGCTTTCACACATCGTTTTCTGCGCAGACGATACGTCATCGTCAACAGCTCCTTCAGTGAACCATGGCACATCAGCATTGTACCATTGAAAAATGGAGGATAGTCACCTGTTTCATCATGATTCTTGACCAATCATATTGAATACGAATACGCTGACTTCCTGTGTAAATTTTTGGAGCTGAGTTGCAACAATGGGCTGGATAGAAGGCAGTTCGTATTTTTGTTTGGATGATGTATTCATTGGGGGGGAGGAGGATTAGAACCCATTGTGCCTAGAGATCATTCCTTTACGTCTGTGTGCTATGTGAACTTCAGTGCAAACATTCATGGCAACAGTGTTCCTTGCGAGTGACGGCGTTTACCTATAATGTACCATGCCAGAATTCCCTAATGTAGTCAAAAACTCGTTCGATCAACATTCTACAGAATTCCAAAGCATCCGAATTCACCTTACGTGAATCCAATCGAACATTTCACCTCTACTAGGAAAATCGAATTCTTTTTTCCAGCTACAACCTCAATGCGAAAGGTTTCAGTAATTATATTGTATTTGAACTACTAAATATATACGAATAGGAATCTATGAAGTAATAGGTTATTTGATATTTTGTATTAATTTTTTTTGATTAATTATATAAATATAAGCATGGAAACGTTTATTTTTAGTGAATGAGACCAAAAAAATAGATATTTATAGTAAGAGCTTTTGATTCGAAGAAAAAAAAAAGTCTCACTTAAAAAAATCACTAATATTCATATTAAAGATGGCATTTTTTTTAATGTGTCATGTTTTAAGTAAATGCATTTTTGTTTTAATGCATTTATGTTATGTGCAATTTGTCAGCGCGCGCTCTCTAGTTAAATTCCTTGTTTTATCTTCTTGTTTTTCGAAGTTTGATTTTTACTTAACTTATTTAAGTTTATATAAGTAAGTTTTACTTTAATATAAGTTTTATTTTGCACACAAACAACACAAAACTTAACCATAAAAAAGCTGTTTTCTTTAACCATAATTTTAAAACAAATCATTGTCGCGAGTTAGATATAAGGTACATAAATATTTAAATGAGAAACGTGAATTAATCTGATTTCAAACAAATGGGATTGGAGAGAAATTACGTTAGATTAAAACGGTCGACTGTTTAATGTATTGTGGTTATTTCTATCTTGATTGCCATCCAGTTTCTGAATTTGTCCAGAAATTGATCGGACCATTCTTACCTGAATAAATTATTCGTTCATCTCAGAGATATAGCAGCAAGTTTTTAAGTACTTAGTAAACTTTTTTATTTTGGATTCGTAATAAGATGCAAAACGCATATCACATAAATAATTAAAATCACGTTGCATAATTATTCGATTATATTCTGTTCTTTTCAGAGACCAAATTTTCTTTTTAACACGCTTTTATAAGTTCACTTGCATGTAACGGAATCTTGGAACTCGATTTTCACCCACTTAAAAAGGTCAGATTAATTCGAAATTTTGCACACTTGTCAAGGACAATGACAATACAATAATTTCATAATTTTGTTCCATTGTCCTCATCAGGGTCGTCAGGAATCACGATAATCAGATTTGGCGACAATTCCATATACCACATCCAGATTTGGCAACTTATTGCACATACAATTATCAGATTTGGCGACTAATTCGATATACCATTTCGAGATTTGGCGACTAATTCCAGATTTAGCGACTAAAAGAAAAAGGTGTAACCCTACAGGGAGTGTTTTTAATTAATACACTTGCGGTTTATAAAAAAAACAAACAAAAAATGTGTTCTGTATGTGAGAAAGTGGAGGGTGGGTGTGTGCTATCAATTTCTTACTATAATATAACATTTTTCTAAAAATGAAAAAGAAAAAAAAAGTCTCGTGATGTTAAAAAAAAATTCATGTTTTAACTGCTAAATAGTTTTTATTTTTATAAAGCAATACGTTTAGAAGTAATGATACGAATTAACATTA
>BMAO01035498.1:0-17864 GCA_019973975.1 Trichonephila clavata | reverse complement strand
AGAAAAGTGGCTAGAGCTTCTCACGACTTAAATGCGTGGAAATCATCGGAATTAGAATATCGGCCCAAGACCCTTTTGTTGGGCGTTGAATTTAAAACGAAAATCTATCAAGCTTGGGGCCCTTTGGTGGCCGCCAGCCGCTTAATCTGCCTTTGACTATCACGAACACACCAAATATCGAAGAACAATCGTAGTCGCGCTTATAGCACTCCAATCGATTCTACCTCTTGATAATTCGAAGTTATTCCCTGGTCTCTCCAACTTCGAATTATCGAGAGTCAACTGTATATCTTTTAATGAGGCACCCTGTAGGTAGATACCAATTTCCACAATGTAATTTTCATAACCAGTTTCCTCCCCAGAGGGATGCACCCGAGCCCTGACGACGTGAAGCTTTAAATATAACTAAAATATACAATATTTTTTTAAAAAATAATTTTACTTTGAATACGTTTCTGAAACAAAGGATTCAATGAATATTTTTCGTATAATTTAGTTATAAAAGCTATTGACGCCTTTATAACTAAATCATACGAAAAACATTCATTCAGTAGATGTGTGTAAATATCAAACAAACCTGTCTGCGATGTTACGGAAGAAAACGAATTTAATCGCTTGTCCACACTTACCCCATGGAGATCGCTGACTTCCACTAGCGTGATGAGGACGTGTGCCGTGAGGGAGATGTTGCGAAACTTGACAGGGTCTTTGATGCGACTCGACTGAAAAAGGAACATGTTTATTCATCACCTGAAGATGCTTTAATTAACTTCTAAAAGAATACTATCCTAGATTACGTGAAAAATTAGATATAGAGAGAACTGACCAGTGTTCGATGTTGTAGGACTGATCACCTTGAAAATGTTCGAAAAATCAAATTTATTGCAATGGATTGCATTCCACCGCCCACAAGGAGCATGGAATGTTAAAAATTTAAATTCGCTATCTAAGTGAAACATTCTATGTATGTGTTACTGTCCTTTTTGGTCATTGAGTGATTTTGGGGTTTATTGGCGCAAGAGCCGATTTCGGCTATACTGCGCCAAACATTTATTTTAATATCTGTGGTCTAGGCGGGAAGAGAAAGAAAGACTGAATTGAATGACAAGAAAGAGGGTCGAAAATAGAGAAGGATCACTAGGGTACCCCGGTTCGCGAAGCCCGTGTTTACCAAAGACAGTAAACCCCGTGGGAAAAGGAAAAGATCACTAGGGCACCTCGGGACTGTGACACCCGTACTCACCTAAAGATGGTGAGCTCCCTGAGGGGCCTTTCTGTCACTGATTGTTGATTAAATGTGTACTGCAGAAGCAGCTCAGACCTTGTTATTTGAACCAATGAGAAGGAGAACCTCGGGCTGCACCCACTCTTTCATACTTCCACAGTAAATAAGTTTTTGAAGTGATAACTTCTTTAGTCGTGAATCACTAAGTCACCTATCAATCCTAGTTTGTGGGTTCAGATGGTCCTCAATTCAATTTTGAGGAACAGTTTCATAAAATTCAAAGGGGATAATTCCCACACACCTGTAGTGGTGGTATCTACATTAACCAGTAACAGCCTCCGGACAGAGGGTATCACTTTAGTGTCATGTTATTGGGCTTCTGATCCATAGATCTCGCGCTCTGTCCTCAGGAAAATGAACCACTTCACACCCCTTTTAGTCAATGTGTCGGCAGTCTCGTTTCTTGCGATGTCAGCGTGGAAAGGGATTCAACGTAGATGAGAGTTTTGCGAAAATTATTTCATTTTTTGTTGCCACAGGAAATAGCTATTTATCGTTATTAAATACTGATTTTTTCGATCAAGTGGGAAGAGTTGCACTCACCGTGAGGTTCATCTTCCTGTCGTAAGGGAAGGGCGGGGGCTCGCAGAAGGCCCCCTCGAAACTCTGCTGACGCAGGAGCCAGCGAACGGCCCCTCGGATGACCTCGGGATCGATGAAGAGGAATGGCTCCCATTCCTGGAAAGTGGCTTGGTGGAAGACCCCGCGCGCAGAATGCAGTCAGCCTGGGGCGAAACCAAGAAAAGACCTCGTTTTATTTGCACTCCATGGAAAAGAGAGAGGAGGGATGTAGCAAAATAGATAAACAAATTACGAGATCAGGTGCAAAAGGTGTGCAAGTACGATTCGATTTGCGATCCGCAGTGGATTCGAGAAATATGAATATCTCAGGAAAACCATTAACTATTTAACTCTGTACGGGGAGAGTTGAAGTTAAATATTGAACAAATCATTGTGACATATGTGAGTTCTTGGACACCTGCGACTTCCCGCCACACGGCTGGATCAGTGTATTTAGGAGAATTGATCATCCCACGTGGAAGACCTCTGAACTCGTTAATATATTGCGCGGATGTGTCTTGGATAGTCTGCGACACCAGAAGAAACTCACTCCACCCACGGCCGGATGTAATGAGAAGAAGAGACGCCGACGGCGGTCAACCCCACACCCTTGAGAGGGGCCGAGAGAGCAAAGGGAATTCCAGCGAAAACTTCGAGGTGAACGGTCACCCAAGACTCCTCCCTCACAAAGCAATAGAAATTGGACTCTAAAATAATCTAATCCAACATTTTGAACACCAGCCTCTGACTCTCAACACATGGCTGAGTGATTTAAGGGTTCCTCCATAATTCTAAAACTGTTTCTGCTATTTATATACAGACTTTTTTAAAGCTTTTTTCCCCTTTAAGTAAAAATAACCTAACTAGGGTGCTGCATTACTTTTACCATTGCTGTTATGTCAGGTATAATTTTTGAATTTCAATTCTGGTTCTACGATTTCCAGACAGTTTCTGTATTTATTTTTAAGATAAAGAAGAACTGAAAATGTTCTTTCACATAAATGTTTAGAAAGGCATCAGCGGTTTCATAGACAATTCCGAAAAACTTTCCTGTAAGTTTGGAAGGGAAACAGTTTCAAAGCTCCATGTGTGGAAATTTCTATCAGCTGTTCTACGGATGCGGGACATTCCTGTCTACACACATTTACCGGAAAAGGTTCTCTAGTCCAATTATTTTTCTTTTGAATACAGAAAAATATTTAGGAAAAGAGGGAAATCTTAACATTAAATGACAGAAACGAGGGCTGTTTTTTAAGTAAGGCCCATTTGTTTTTTTTTAAAAATGACAATATTTTGATTCAAAAAACCTTTATTTTAGGATTGTACATACTGTTGCCTATTTTTCTACATATTTGCCGAGTTTATTAATGCACATGTCAAACCTTAGAACTAAGTTTTGAAAATCCTCTTCAAAGAACCTGGTCGGACAGCCAAGAGTTCACGGCCGCATTGACTTCGTTGTCACTGAAGCGCCTCTCATCAAGACTGTGTTTGAGGTACCGGAAAAGGTGTAAATCGTTCGAGGAGCAGGGTCAGGGCTGTAGGGTGCATGGTTCAAAACTTCCCAGCCTAAAGACTCGATTACGTCCAGAGTCGTTCGAGAAGTGTGAAGGCCTGCGTTATCGTGGAGGAACAAAACACCTTTTGACAACATGCCACGCCTTTAAGAAGTGAAAGCGGCCGTGAACTCATGGCTGTCCGACCACGCGGCAGACTTCTTTGAAGAGGATTCTAGAAACTTAGTTCTGAGGTATGACAAGTACATTAATAAACTCGGCAACTGTGTAGAAAAGTAGGCAGAAATATGTACAGTCTTAAAATAAAGGTTCTTTGAAACAAAATATTGTTATTTTTTAAAAAAACTAAAGGGACCAAACTAAAAAACAACCCTCGTCTTAACGAATCCCCTTGAAAGGTGTTGGGAAGCCCATTAGGTCCCAGTTTAAGAACCCCTCCTGCTCTAGAGCATTTCTTTTTTTGTTTCAATCATTTTGCGTATGAGTTTATCTTGATTGATTCTGCTTTCTTTCCCATAGATAGGCATATTCCATTATGTTACTGCAATCTTTATATTGAGCAGTGAACACTGTCAATTGGATAATTTAATAGAAATTAATCGACTAAAACTAATTATTTAAAGAATTAAATTTTACTCATAATTCCAATTGTTTATCACGTGAAACTGTTGTATATTGAAAGCAGCAATTAAATTGTTAAAACTAATTATGGAATAAATACAATTCGATTTAATGTTCCCTATCGCTCTTAAAATGTAAGGTATAAAAAATTATGTTACGCAAAGTTTGTGAAAGAAAACTAGTTTTCTTCTCCGGTGTTATTAAACAATAACAATTGTATTTGTTGCGGATGAAGTAAACTCTAAACCAAATCTAGCAAATATCAACATCTTACGTTCTAGCTGTAATAATGTTTATGTAAAATTAATACAAAAACTGCCTCCCTCCACATTTAATAAGAGAGGTTTTTCCTTCCAAAGAAACGACTTCACGTGCAAAATAGAGAGAAGGGTAAAATCATTTGAATGTACAATGCATTCATATGATTCCCCCCCCCCCTCTCCGAGAGTAGGTATTTTAAATATAGAAGCGAATGCTGAAAAAAATGGGTTGTTTCTTATGCCACCTGATCTCGACTACGTCAGATCCAGGCCCACGAAATCATCATGGCAAGGGGTTAGATGTATGCCTGTCGTTGTCCGTAGCCTTGAACACCTTGCAGGTGGCAGGAAGATTTAGCTCAGTTACACATTAATTTTGAGGGGAGAACACCACCCTGGCGGAAGGGTCAGGGGCCTCCCCACCTATCTTCCCTACTTCTACCAATCTCATGAGAGGACTTGACGGCTATTTAGAGTACCCCCATGCTGCAAAGGCACTACATGTAAGCCAAGTTCTATGCAGAACTATATGATATGCAAGCTGTTTCGTCTGTAGTTTTGAATGCATTATGTGATATAAAAATATGTATGTTATTATTTTATCAACTCCACAAACATCCATTCTTCTCCGGGATTCGAACCTACGTCACAGCAGTCAGCGTCGCTAACCACTATACCGGATGGGCGACTGAAAACATTTGCGAGAGTCATACAGCCAAAATATTAATTTAAAAATTATTACAATTTTTTTCTTTTAAAAAAATTGCTAATACTTATTTTCTATTGACTGACATGTAAGCTGTTTCGTCTGTAGTTTTGAATGCATTATGTGATATAAAAATATGTATGTTATTATTTTATGACCTACTCAAAAACCTTGTTGGTTTATGAGTGTTTCGTGAGATTCTGGCAAAGGTTAAGAGTTATCGACATTTTTATGTTGATGTTTTCCATGTTAACGTTTTCCAATAATGGTCGTCATTTTAAAAATTTAGTTTTTAAAGCTTATAATTTCAACATTAATTGCACGCACGCGATTTCCATTAACTTCCGAACATTAATTTAATGCTATTTCCTATATCAAAGTGGATTGTACTTTTGATTTAATTTTGTTAGTCTATTTTATGTTTACTTTTTTCGTCTTAAAAAAATTTTTTTTTTCAATAAAGATTAATTTTGTTCCATATTAATCAAATTTAAACATAAAATAGTATTTGAACATTAAAGCTTTTTTAATAAAGAAATATTTTTTTTTGTTTTGACTTTCAATGCCGCACTTGTTTTGTTAGAGACCAAAAAGATATAGGAAATGCTACCCAGTGTCTAACTTCTTATGTAAAGCATGTATTTCTATAATAAAGTTTTAATTTAAAAATAACAATTCAAAATGTTTTCTCATTATTCTTTAAATACTGCATTTCTTGGCAATTTCCCCTACTAATTTTTTTGTTGCTTGAATTTATTCAATGCAAGTTCTCGTCAGATGCTGAATAGGGTCATGATTTTATTTTGCCCGAGAGTACCCGAGCCAAATGGATACATAAGGGATCTTTTACATGCCACATAATCATACAACATAGGTGCCTATGATTTTCAGTTCCAGAATCGAACCCGCAATCTTGGGCTTACGAAATCGGCACGTTACCTTTAAGTCACCGAACCGACGAAATATCTTTGCAACACAATTACACTCTACTCAATGTGGGAGTAATAAATTGTATATTTTGAAATAAAAATGTCATTGAAAACAAACCCTTACCACACACTGGGAGGAGAGTTCCATCGAAAGGGCGAAAAGGATCCACCACTCAGTTGATAACTCAACTGTCTCTGGTACCCTGAAACGGAAAAAGATCTGCATTCATGTTTCTTAAAACTAATCATTTTAGGAGTCCTCACCAGGGAAATGTACACACAAAAAAAATAATCTAATGTGGCTATTTTTATATTAGCTTGTTTCTCCCCGTAGAAACTATGGAGTTTTCTCTATTTTAATTTTCACTATTTCATTTCACTCATTTTAAGAACAAGTAATTACTCTCTGAATTTTCTTTATGGAAATTATAATGAGAAAGTAAATTAATTTGTTTACTAGAAACCTCGTAATAAAGGGTGTTCGAAATTCCCGCCAGATTTGAATTTAGAGCCATTTGTGTGATCAAGTACTGTCAATGAAGGAAAAAAAAAAGAACACAGGAGAGCTGAAAGTGAAAACTGGTGCACTATACGAAAGAATAATGAGTTTCCATTGTTGAACAATATTTTAAAACGCACTGGTCAAGTAATTTCTCATTTGGATGACACACATAAATTGAAAGAGAATTCGACGCGGTGTAGTTAAACGCTCTATTGGTTTCTTTTTATTTTTATCTTGCGGATTTTTCAAGTGTAAAGTTCAGGTCAAAACAGGCCTACGAGCACTTAAAGAGGAAAACTGATACCTGTATCAACGAAATACAACCCCATTTATGCCAAACGGCCAGCCACGGAAAATTTCAACTAAAGATTAGGCACCAGGTCAGCAAAATTGTAGCTGTACCCTATACTCCGTATACAATTCTGAACTGTACATTTTATGAATCAATAAAAATTTTACTATTTTTAATTATAAACCTGCTTTTGTTATGAAATTACTTCTTGCGTGTTCTATACAATCGAATCAGTGTTCCCAAATGGTGCTTCTCCCAGATACTGACCGCACTCCGTCATGAATCGATGCGTTCTGTATGTTCGCAAGTAGATTAGGCAAAATGTTGGAACTAGTTGGATATCCTGGGTCTACGCGCCATGCAGCACATGTCGTCGGAACGGAATAAAAGATGGCGGCCTACCGGTAAGAGACCGTCAGAAAAATAATTTTAAAGAACACTTGAAATACAGTAAAATCTATTTCAAATGCAGAATATAGGAAGAGATTGAGAATAACCAAGATTAATAAAAAATGAATATCAATATAATCTAAAAAATATTTACTAATAGTAATATTGTGCAATATATAATAAATAAACTTATAATTTTATAGTAATTATTATAATATTATATAGTAATAATTATTATACATATTCATATAGTATTATTTAACAAGAATTAGTTTATATAATAATATAATTTAATAGCAATTATAAAAAAGAGCAACCACATCGTATTGTAATAAGAAGCGTACATAAGAATACTCATTTAACATAATAATAAATAATCACAATAAATAAATAACATAATACTTATAAAGAAACAACATAATAGTTATAAATAACCTATGTAATAATTATAAAAATGTAATAAAAAAATTATTACAAATAACGAATATTATGTAACTATAACATAATAATTGTATTTTATGCTACAGTATATAATATATATATTATATATATCAATAAAATAATTACATAATGTATATTAAAGTTAATACTGAATATCAAATTAAAAGTACTGAAAACGTGCAATGTTCCAAAAACTAAGTTCCTTCACCGAATTTCATCGAACAAGGAACGTTAAAAAAACATTTTTTAAAAGTGAAGTAAAGTGAAAACGGTCGATATATATTTATAGCAATATATATATAATTAAAAGTATTGTTTTTAAAAAAAATATATTAGTACTCACCCATGATATTAGAAATATCCGTATTCGAAAATAGCACAAAATAAAACAGAAGACTTAAATTATAGCTCGCAAAAGAGCAAATGCAGTTACAATAATAAAATTGTTAAAGAAAAACGAATTAAAATCGTTTGAAATTAATATGGTTATCGTGGGGAAAAAACCAATAAAAATCAACTGTAATATACGCTACTAGCTGTTACCCGCCCGCTTCGCTGGGTATTTCATGATGTTTTATAAATTTTTACTGCTTATATATATGTATAAATTATTGATATCTAAGTCCTAGCATTAAGAATTCGATTGAATTGAAAAATATACTTATACCTGTAACTGTCACCTGTTGATAAAAAAAAAGGGCAGAACTCATCTAATTTGTATTTTCTAAAAATCTCTAAAATTGAAGCATAGAATGATATTTGCTCTTTCGTAACTCAAAAACCAAGTGGATTCCCGCAAAACCAATTTTCGGTGGATCTCTACTCCGTAAATTGAACATGCAAGCCAAATTTCAAGTCTAAATCTAACAGAAAAAAGCAAAAGTTTTACTATAAATATCCCCGTAATCCCGTTGAGAGCCGTTTTCCAAAATTACCGCTCTTAGCGGATTTCAATCCAACAAAAGAAAAATGTAAACCAAATTTCATTATTATAGTCCTTGTAGCTCGAACAAAGTAAATTTTTTGTCAATACGTCCCAGTAACCCCCTGCAACCCCCCAGAACTTGATTTGCTAAAAATTTATTCTTAGTGGAACCCTATTCAACAAAAGAAACATGCTTAACAAATTTCTATATGGGTCTAACAATTAAAAACAGGAATTTTTTTCTGTAACTCCTCTTGACCCCTCGCAAGCATCTTTGGGGTCAATTTTCATTTTACTCTTTGTTAGAGTAACTCTATTTCATGAAAGGAACATGCCTACCAATTTTCAAGCAGGATGATCAAGTAGTTTAAAAATGGAAATATTTATCGATTACGCCTCTTAATCTCCAGAAATTAAACTTGGTAGTTGATATTCGCGAAACAAATTTTGTAGCTGTTCTCTACGTTACAAAAGGAATCTGCTTATCAAATTTCAAGACTGTACGTCGAACAGTTTAAAAATGGGGATAATTGTCTATAACGCCACTTGAGCCAACGCAACGCCACTTCTGGGTCTGTTTTCACAAAACCCATTTTGTAGGGGAATTGCACTCTATGAAAGGAATCTGCTTAGCAAAATTTGAAGACTGTGCGTCCAATTAATTAAAAATGCAAAAAAATTATCAATAACGCCCCTTGAACCCCCGCAACACCACCTAGGGGTCGATTTTCACAAAACACATTTTGCAGTGTATTTCTATCCTATGAGAGGAATCTGCTAACCAAATTTCAAGACTGTGAGTCTAATAGTTTAAAAAAAGAAATAATTATTTATATCTGCCCTTAACCCCCCGCAACACCCCTTGGGGGTCAATTTTCTCCAAACCCGTTTTGTAGCGGATATTTACTCCATGAAAGAAACATTCCTACCAATTTTCAAGCAGGTAGGTCAAATAGTTTAAAAACGAAAATATTTATGTCTTACGCCACTTATTCCCCTGCAACGCCACTTAGAGGTCTGTTTCCACAAAACCTTCTTTTAGCTGATCTCTACTCTATGAAAGAAATCTCTTTATCAAATATAAAGACTGTGCGTCTAATAGTTTAAAAATGGAAATAATTATCTATAACGCCCCTTAAGTCCCCTCAACGCCACTTGGGGGCAATTTTCACGAAACCCATTTTTAGCGTATCTCTACCCTATGATAGGAATCTGCTTACTAAGTTTCAAGACTGTACGTCTAATAACTTAAAAATAGGAATTTATAACGCCCCTTAAACCCCCCGCTCCCGCAACACCCCTTGGGGGTCAATTTTCCCAAAACCCATTTTGTAGCGGATATTTACTCCATGAAAGAAACTTACCTACCAATTTTCAAGCAGGTAGGTGAAGTAGTTTAAAAACGGATATATTTATCTATTACGCCCCTTAATCCCCCGCAACGCCACTTAGAAGTCTGTTTTCACAAAACCCGTTTTGTAACTGATCATTATTCTACGAAAGGAATCTATATATCAAATTTAAAGAGAGTGCGTCAAATAGTTTAAAAATGGAAATAATTATCTATAACGCCCCCTAAGCCCCTGCAACGCCACTTGGGGGTCGATTTTCAGCAAACTCATTTTGTAGCGGATCTCTACTCTCTGAAAGGAATCCGCTTACCCAATTTCAAGATTGTACATCAAGTAGTTTAAACATGGAAACAATTATTATTAAAGCCCTTAACCCCCCGTAACGCCCCTTGCGTTTCGAATTTCGGAAAATCCTTTCTTAGCTGATGTCTACTCTATCAAAGGAACATGTCTACCAAATTTTAAGTCTGTAGGTTGAATAGTTCCAGAGATTTCGTGATTAGTCAGTCAGTCAGTCAGTGAGTGAGTCGCTTTTCTCCTTTATATATATAGATATCCATAGCAACCACATTGCCAGATGTTGAAAATATCAAGGTAGCCAAATAGTAATGTTATCGCCCATCTTAGCGAACATAAACAACAACTTAGCGCGTAGATCCAGGATATCAAACTAGCCCCATGAGATAATACAACGAGAGAATACAAATTAAATCTTTCAAGGCTCAAAGTTTTAGCATTAGCGTGGCATGGAATTTAAAAGAGTGAGATGCGAACTCAGATATTATGTCATCACCTTGATCCTGGATCAAACTTACGAGGGCCAATGTCCGTCCGCAAATAGTCCGAGTGCAAAGCGAATTTGTCAATTAATCGTTTTGCTCGGACTATTTGTGATCCAAAAGACGCATGAACACAGTTCGAGTTTGGCTGCCATCAATCTTGCTTGATTTTATGAGTAGTAGTTCAAGATACTGCGCACAACTTGTCTTTTGCAGATTCGGATTTTGTAAATTTCCTTCAGTTCACCATTACCGGCCACGAAATTTGACCACTAGGCATCCCCAGTCTCCAAGAGGTCAAATAAAAGGGGAAGAATGTCATCGGACGAAAATAATACTCTGGATTGATTGGTCATTAATGTCGCATTGCGTAGCGATACGAAGGCTATCGTAATATTGAACCACACTCACGTGACGAGGAAGACACCTAAGTAGGCCACTCTATTCTCCAAATCGTTATGTCATGATAACGTCAGCCTCGAAAAATTCAACGGTCTCTCGACACATCGGGTCTCAAGCGGCCCCAAAACTCGAATCCGATACTTAGCAGAAACAATGTCGGCTATGAAGTCGCGACCTTAAGCTATGACGAGCTTCAGGAAACATGGGATTAAGTAAAGCTAGAACAGGAATGATAAATCTGACACATAACTTGCAGTGAGTTCTTTAAGAATTAGAACGAAACGAACACTGCAACAAGTTTAAGTGGACCTGGCTGACAATACCGTACCATAGTTTTTTTTTTAATTCAAGAATTCGGAAGTCATGAAACTTGGCACGTTCTGTTCACTTACCGTACTTCTCGATTTTCCGTGATTTCTTTTTATTGCAAAAATTAAATTCTAGAAACTACTGAAGAAAAAATCAAGTTGCTTAATTAAGTTTTTTAATCAAGCAACGGTTATATTTCATCTAAACGGTCGTCAATTTACTAGGGGGGGAAATGTGTCTTTGGTCAAGTCAAAAATTTCGTAAATGTAATAAAAAAGAACGATAAAGAAAAAAAAAGTGGAACCTAAAGCTTAATCGTTAGGGTATTCCGGGGGAGCATGATCTATGCTTACCAGAGTCAGGGGAAAGAAAGATCACTCAAGCACTCGAAATCGTAAATCCCAAACTAATCGGAAGAATGGGGGTTCTTCAGTAGAAATTCTGTCAAAGAGGTGTTTTAGGGAACTCAAAGTGGCCGCGGTATCCAAGTGGTCAAGGTATCAGATCCTGGCTGGCACGTCATGAGTTCGAGCCCAGTACTACTGAAGACTTGCCGTATAGGGAAGATATGCATGTTAAATACATCGAGAGCTCAAACGTCCTCCAATTGGTGTGGTGTGGTAGTTAGGAGAGGGAGTGCCATTTAGGTGTCGTCCTCGTCACTTGACCATCATTCAAAATCACGAGGTCCGTCGCCAAAGGCCGTCGTGTAGCTAAAAAGTGCGATGTTAATATTCACTCACTCGCTAGGGAACTCAAACGAAGAAGAAAAATTTCATCTCTATAAATAATGTCGCTCTAGGAATCCAGCACAAATAATTAGCTACGGATTCTTAAATATCAACGAGGACGACATCTTGAGAAAATCCTCCAAAGGCCAAAACTTCGCAGTAACAAAGCGAGTGAAGGTTAATTAGAAGGTAGAACAATATCTATCATTCCGACAAAAAGCCTCGGGTGGGATTAAGAATCGAATCTACGATCGGTCCATCACAAAGTTGGCTAAAAACAAATAGTACTTTCCATTTCATAGCAGTAGATAAAAAAAGAAAATTCTGCTGTAAAGGCACAGGCGTGGAGGCGGCGTGGAGTTGAGTTGTTTCCTTCCTGCTATTATTTTGGTTTTCGAGTTGATGGGGGAAGTTGAGTTGTTTTTCACCTGATGTTGAAATGTTTTCCTCCTGCTGCTAAGTTGAGTTGTTTTTTAAATGTGTAAAAAAATTTTATAGGAATGTTTAAAGTGCTCATGGCGCCACCTATTGGTAAAACTATACACTAAGCTGTGGAATGTTTTAAATCGTTTTCTTGAATGTTTTTTATAATAATCTTTTTTAAAAAAAGGAGCATTTTTTATTATTGGAACTTATAAATTATGTAACTGAAGAATTTTTGGAAAACCTTTGCTTAGATAATATTTTAAGAGAAGTAAGAGAAATGTTATATCCACCTGATTATTTTGAATATTATGAGGATCTGAATAAAATGATTTTTTAAATGTTTAATTTGAATTAATTTTATTTATATTGTTTGTTAGTTTAATTTATGTTGAGATACTTTCTTTTTAAAAATAAGTGTGGGCATATTTAAAAAAAAACTATCTCAGAATGTTAAAGCGTAAATGTTTTAAATACATTTCATACAAAAGTAAGGAAAAAAAATAGTGTATAAATATTTTGTATAAGTTTCCGACAAGATTTGGCTTTAAAAAGTTTATTTTTACAAATCTGAAAGAAAAAAAATGTTTTTTTATACGGTCATATTGTTAATTTTATTCATACTGCTTTCTAGTTTAATTTATTTTGAAATAGTTTCATTTTATAAGATAGATATCAATATACGTCTTTCAAACAAATTATCTAAGTATGTTAAGCATAACTGATATTTTAAATATATTTTGTATAAAAGTAAGGAAAAATTTATGTTTATGTGTTTAAAGCAAACTCTTTGCCTTTTCCAAAGAGTATAAATTGTATAACCTATTCATTGCAATAACCATTTAGTTAAATTATTTTTTCTTAATTGAATAGAAATAAAAAAAACATTTGATACATTGCTTTAATAACAAATTGTAAATTTTAATTCGGTATAATGATTACACATACACAGTAAAGATACAAAGTAAATTGTTTATTCAGAAATCAACATATTGTATTGCGTTTTGCATTACAATAGTATATATATATACATAACAGGAGAGCAACAAATTGTAAAATTGATTTCAGTATAAGGATTACACAAAAAGATATAAAGTAAGTTGTTTATTTACAAAATCAGCATTCCATTTCACATTAGAATCTTTTATTTACATTACAAAAATCACATTATTGTGTCATCATTGGATTTTATGTCTTACTGTTCATTGAATAGGTCAAAATTCATCAATGACCAATGTCCATGAGAAAGCGTAGTAATGTTATCATCATTAATAAACCTTTTGTCATCTTTATAGGACAGAGCAAGTTTGTTTTGCTTTATGGAGTGTATTGAATGAAATTTGGATCTAATTAAGTTCATGTCAACATATTTTAATTTTTGATTAAAAAGGTAGACTTTCTAGTCCTCAAATGTTATTTTATTTTTTAAAGTTTGTTTTTTAATTCCTTTTAACCGCTTTTCAATCTTATGGTTTGTTTTGTATGCATACATTTTCGACTTTAATCCTACATATTCTGTCATAATATTTCCTTTGTTTTTATCTTTCATTTTCCCGAAGACATTTTTGTTAACTAGAGGTAAATTAAGGTTTCCGAACACGTTGAAAATGACCAAATTCAGTCAAGACTGATATTTTTGTTTTTTATTTTATTGAATATAGAGCTATCTTTTGACATTACGAAATATACTTTATTTTGTCTCTACACTACCTAGAGGCCAAGTTACAATCAATTTTATAAAGTTAGAAAAACCGGAAGTGTGGGGTTTTGATCTTCCAGAAGTGGGCATTTAAATTGCTCAAAATCTATCATGGCGAGTCCGATAACTCCAAATATTACGAATGTATTTCTATAAAATTTTTAAACCTGATATTTACGTTATTTTCTAGAGAATGTACTAAAATATGTCTTATTACACGAATACTTTTTGAGTTATGGCTTGTTATTTAAATAATGGTCTCATAAAAAATGTAATATTTCTTATAATGTTTACTCAATCATCTCTAAAATTTTCAAATTTTAATAAAAAATTAAAAATTTTTGCACATCTTCTAGATAAATGCATCTAGTTTGTTTTCGTAAAACTTTTACTAATATATGTTTATTACTTTTTTCTCTAACTGCTTTGAAGTTTTTCAAAAATATTGCTAAAATTTAACTTATAATTGTGATTTTTGCAAAATTCAGGTAATTTATATTAAATTTTGATAGTTAAATAGTAATATTTATTGGTATTGAGTCCTAAAAGAGCATTTATAATGTTTTAGTATGCTATTTTGTTAAAAAGTCTCCGAACGTGTTCGGATACCTTAAAAATGTTATTTTTGTCATAGTCTGAAGTGTCATATAAGTTAATATCGTCTTTCATGTCACTATAAAAATCATCAGTCTTTATTTCGTAGATAAAGGAATCGGTGTCTGTATACATGAGCCTTACTTTCGAGTCGTAACGGTGCTTCATGTACTCATAGTGAAAAGAATACACACACACACACACACATTAGGACTTTTGATAAGTCTAAAATCGCCATTCCTACCTGTATTGGTTTCAAGAATTTGATTTGGGTTTTTTTTAAGATGAACGGCCATTAAGTTTTCAGAAAATATTGTACGACGATTAAAATTTGGTTTCGCTATTAACTTTCGAGCTTGCTCTTCTGTTGAGCATAAACGTTTATCTACTCTTCTTACATTTTCCATCGTTTTCCGAAATATGCTATTATTCATTAAGGTATCCGACTGGTTGCGACAACCTTTTTTTTTGAAAAAATGAAGATATGGGGATTTTTTTGTGATTTTTATATTTATTTGGTATATTTTAAGAAAAAATCCTAAATTGAAAAGAGAAAAAAAAAATTATTATTAAAATGGGAAAAAATTGGTAAAAATTTACAAAAAATTACGTAAACGGGGCCCGCTCTGTACAAAAATTTTATAAACAAATACTCAATTTTTCAATTTTGATATGTTACTTTGTTATTAATGTTTGAAGTGACCTTCAGGATAAGAGATATTTTAATTTTTACAAAAAATATAGCACTTTATCTTTGTTGTTATACGAAATTGCTTAAAAAAACAGTGGTTATATTCACATAAGGGACTGTAAATTTTGTAATAATGCAGTGATTTATAAATCTGAAGATCAAAATAATTCTACTATTATACAGAACATACACAGAAAATTTCAGTAAATTATTTTTAGAAACTTTTTCAGCAATCCTTGTCCCCGTTTGATTATTTTCAAAAAAACACATTTCGTGTAAAACACATTTTAAAGTTTTAAACACTTTTTTCTAAATATTAATACTTACCTACAGGTTTAAAATTCCCCAGATTTATACGTAACGCCTTCCTTTTTCTTAGATAATGCACAGTTCCTTTTTTTAAGTCCTCTGAGTTTTTTTCTCTTGTTTTTTGTAGTTGGCAATGAATGTCTCTCCGAGTCGACAATTCTTTCGTCATCAATGTTTGCATAGCCCTTCACAATGAAACAACCCATTGGGATATGTAAATGTTCCAACACGGAAAGAATCCCTTTAGATCCATCATTGAACTGTAATACAGCTAAGAATGCGCCAAATTGTAATGTCAGAAGTTCAACAAAAGTTTCTTTTGGGATTATGCTCTACAAAACACCATTAAAACTTTCATTGGCATTTTGGGTCTTTCCATGCAAACATTTTTCGAGAAGTGATTGATCACATAAATCCATATAGGTGTTTTTCACCGTGTTCAATACAGCAGTTGGTAAGCAAGGGTGTTCTATGTTTATGCAGTTTTCCTTCTTGCTTGGCCTTTTGGTATTTGCACCACGTATCGGATCCAGAAGGCATTGTCTATGCATGGGTTTTTTGTCGGTTGAGCAGCAACGAAAAAATGCAGCAATGACTGCAGTCTGCATGTTAGACAAATTGCCGACATTACTTCGAATAGCAATTCCAAAATACTTTTGAAGTGTGTCGATAAATTTGTCAGTCAATTTGCCTTTCCCACCTAAACCTTTTGTCGATTTCTTCAGCTTTCGTAAACGAGAGCCAACTCTCTTCTGCACATGTCCTATGCACTCATATTTAGTTATTCTCTCAATACCATACATGTCTTTCACATTATTGAACGCCTTTGAATCCCCATCCCCGTAGTAAGATGTATATCGAAGACTGCGGTTTTGCTTCAGACCTTTCAAAAATCCTATAAGAACCGACAGTTTCCATATTAGAAGCTGATCCTTTGTGATTTTTACAAAAATGTGACACTACGCATTTTTTGGAGGTCACGGTGTTCTTTCGTTTTTTGTCACACTCGACAATATTGACTGAGCACTTCAATGTCTAATATTTTCCAGAGTCCACAGAAATTGCCGAAACACATTCATTCAGTGAAGAGTAGCCACGTTTTTTGCCTTGTACCATCTACACTAACGCCACACTCATTTGAACATTCTGTAATGGATTTTGCTGACTCCAACATAGAACTGTTTGCAGCTTGTGATGTAGCATGCAGCAACTTAATTTAATGTTGTCTGTATGTACATTTTGAAAGATAAGGAATATTCAGCATACTGAACAGTTTCTTTCCAGCTGAAAATCCTTTTCCAATAACTCTCATTCCAAAGACAAGAAGAAGGTTTACTGTATTTAAATTATTCACCTTTGATGTAGAAGTGAATCCTTTTGAAAATGAACAGTTCTTACACTTGAGACACAAATTTGACTGCAAACCAAGTCTTGAGTCTTCAACTAAGTACAGTTCTTGATCAAAAACAAACAGGGCAAGAAAGACTAGAGAATATTGATACAGTATTTCGATGTCGAAAATCCTATTACCAGAAAGAGTTCCGGTATCAACATTAAATAAAGTGTCACTTAATCCTCTTCCCAATTTTTCTGTACTAATACTTCCATCACTAACTTTCTTTTGAGCAGTGCGGAAATTACCATTAAACTTTCGATTCTTTGGACGTATTTTTCGTCCATGTCCCATGGCAGATATTTGAAGAATAATTAAAAAGCAGTTTTATCAAATACGAAAATCAAAATGAACCTATTTCAGTAAAAACTAGAATGAAAAAAGTTAGCAGTGATATCGAACGTTAAGAAGTAAATAAACAAATATCCTGAAATTGCCAGATTTGAAAACTCCTTTTATAAAAAAAAATAAGTGAGGCTTCTTAATAACGTTAAACAAAATATTAAAATATACTTTACTTCAAAATATTTTTGAAAAAGTGGAAAGAAACCGACAAAGTTTCAGTTTTGGTTTCAGAATGCCACTTCCGGTCGGCAGTTACCAACTGGAAGTGTCATCTGCTTGTACTAAAACAGTTGTAACTTTTGTTCTAGTGAACGAAAAATAAAAAAACTTGGTAATTTTATAAAGCTAATAAGTTGGTCTACAAAATAGAATCATAAAATTTTTTGTCAATTTTGACCAAAAAGGGTA
>BMAO01035497.1:0-19621 GCA_019973975.1 Trichonephila clavata | reverse complement strand
ATTAATATCTTTTAACTAATTACAATATCGGAATATAAATAGGAAATACGGCTTCCCCGGAAAATTCCCGATCTTTTGGTACCTTCCGCGACTTTCTGCGTGGTGCTGTTCGTGAGAAGATAGACGCACATAGATAGATAGATACATAGATACGTTTGTTTACCTTCGAATTTTAATAGTGTAAGATATATATATCTCTAGTAAAAAGGGTAAGTTGATTAAAGCAATATTCATTCACTTACATGACATTACCATAACTAAAAAACAATCTAATATATAAAATGTCTGTGCTATTAAAAAAATTTTTTATTCAACATTCCATTATTTGAAAGGAAAAAAAGATAGCTCTCAAATATTTTACTGTAGCAAACTTCAATAACTGAATTAGTTTGCATGTAACATATTGCACACACACAATTTCATTTATTTTTCATTCAACATAAAGAACTTCATCCAATAATAAATGAATTAAAAAAAACAATTTTACTTACAAATCACTACCCCAATGATGTAAAAGCAAGCCAGTAGATGCTTCTAGAATCATTACAGTTGGAACTTTGATGGGTCCTTCTTTGGCAAGAAGATAATTGTGGTAATCATCAAAAGTTCTAAAAAAACATTTTCATTTTAGCTTTAACAAACAGGAATATTCTATAAAATATTTATAAAGGAAATCTTAAAATTTATATGGCAACGTTTCATCTCTCAAACATCTTTTAAATGAAATAAATGTTAGAGAAAAATTTTCTTAATGGAATAATTAATTTTAATGGATATTTAACCTTATAACCAATTTTTGACAAATTATAAAGAAATAAATGCAAAAAAAATGTGTACATAAAAAGTACAAATATTTTTACAATTTCCAATAGAAACTGAAATTTATATATCATAACTGAAATTTATATATCATACTAAGTTTTAATGCTACTAATCAATTTGCCATTTAATGATTATCCATCTTTATAAGAAGGGTGCAGAAACTAATTCCCATAGCATTAAGAAAATAAGATTTCGATTTGAAACCATTTTGAAAGAAGAGGAAGAAATTAAAGTATTTAAAAAATATTTACTAAGAGAATTTTAAATCATCAAGTGCAGTATACGAAAAGTATGAATTTAATAGGCATGATATCCAAGATGAAAGATTATTAGCAGAAGTTAAATAGGCTTCTGAAATTTTATATAATACTAACTTAATCAAAGTAATTAATATGAAGTTTACATTAAAAGATAATTTTCATGGTACTAGATTTGAATAAAAACTGCTTTTAGAAGAGAAAATTAAAAAATTCTACATAATGAACAGTTTTAACTTCACCAAAGACATATATTCTGAAATATACATTTAAGAAGTCTAAAAATCATATCTTTATGACAAAATTTTGAAAAATGAATTCAAATTTAAATTACATAAAACAATACATTTTAAGTGCCAAATGATTCAATTTTTCTTTGCCTTGATTATGCATTGCAATTAGCTGACCATTTGTAAGGTTACTATAATGTGTGTGGTGACCTCAGTAAATAATTGTAGCCAAATCTGCCATTTGTGAAAAAATTGTTGGACTTTTAAAAAAGAACCAAATTACAAGGAAACAGTTCTAGAAATCATCTTGGCAGTCAAATAATAGCTGCAATACTCTCGATAATTTGATTATACTTTATTACTTTCTTGAATTTCAGACTGCATATAAATTATAATAATACATGGATTGATAAAAAAAATGCTTCGTTCTTTAATTTTACTTTAATTTAATATGAATTATATGAGTAATTTATATCACTGTTATAATATATGATTGAAAATTAAGTTATTTTTGGTGAAAGTTGGTATCTAGACAAAAGTGAGGAACAATGTATTGGTAATTAAAACAACAACAGCTCCTGGTAGCAAAAAAAAAAGGTAATCATACTTTTTATAGTTCATAATTGAAACATTGAAATATAATATATTAATTAGTTGGTTGGTTTTATTAGAGCAAGAGCCACATTTAAAGTCAAGCTATGCCAAACAATCATTAATTTAAAAAGGAATGTTATCTTTATGAAAGCTATCTAGTGATCTACAAGGTGGGGCTATTAAATAATGAGTAATGCAATAAAACATTTAATTTTGATTTCATATATATTTACTTATTATAACCTTCAATATACACCTCTCCTCTATCCCTACAATGCTCCATGTGCACCTTTCTCTTTCGCACATTCAACAGACTCAAATCTTGTTCTTTTTAATGCAGATTTTGCCTTAAAAACAAATAGAAGTCACATAATGGCAAAATTAGGGGAATAAAATGGATGGCCTAATACTAGGATGTTGTATTAAGCAAAAAATCTTTTGACAGACAATATGGAATGAGCTGGCGCATTCCCTTTGTAGAGAACTTTCCACAATTCAGGTAATTTTTTCCTTATTCTTTCACAGAGTTCAACAAGAAGGGGGAAATAGTGATGCTGATTAATAGGTTGATCTTCAGGAAACTGTGAAGGTACACAATCCCATAAATAGCGGGAAAAACAATCGTCATTGCCTTTGAAATTTGATTTGCTCAATCGAGCATTTTTGGCTCTCAGGGAAGATGGGCTATTCCAGTGCACAGATTTGTGCTTTGTTTTAGGATCATAAGTAAAATACACAGTTTGCCACATGTTACTATCCTTTTCAAATTAGTTTGAACCATTTTCAATGGCATTCAAAATGTCAGTGCAAACATTTTTGCGAGCTTTTTCAATATGAGAATTGTAGGCATCCTTTTGGGACACATTTTTTGCATGCAAAAATACCCAAAATTGATGTACAGATTCTTTGCCAATTCCTACGGGTCAGCAATTGCACAATTTTTAAACCAACTATCAGATTGAACCAGATTACTAATTTTTTTATACTATCATCTGTGTTTGATGTGGAAGGACGATCAGGATGCAAATCATCAATATTTTCTCGGACAATTTGAAAACACTTCAAAAAAATCAAAAACATGTGCATGCAATAAACTTTCATTGCCATACACGTTTTTCAATAAATTTTGTTTCAGTAATGGTTTTTTTAAGTTTAATATTAAATTTCTCACCAATTCATTGCTCTATTGTTACTTATTTTTCTGGCAAAGGGGGAAAAAATAACTCTAATATGAATGAAGACAACTGCTATACGGATTTGTTCACAGAAATAAGAAGCACAGCAATCAAAGAGAAGGCTTCACGCTAAATAGTTGTCTGTCATTGGTGTTTGGTGCATGCTTATTTTTTCTGAAGCAGTGTCAGTCTTATTATTTAATAGACACACCTTGTATATAAAACTTTGCATATATAAGAAAAAATGATGAGGAAAAGGATTAAATAAGGAGAAAAAATCATTAAAGATTCTGAATATAGAAGCTGAAGATGATACAAATAAAATCATCCTACATAAATGCTTAACCTTCATGAACTTGCAATATGAGATTTTTTTTCCAACTTTAAAAAAATCCACTATTTGTTTACTGTAGGGATAGGCAAGTGCTGATTCCTCTAGTTCCATTTCATAACTTCTTGTTAGTGCTAGGTATACTCACATTGGCATTAATGATCTTTCTACTTTGCTAGTAGACTTTTTTTACATTGAGTCAACTCATTGAAAGGAAAGTTTTCAGCACACTAATTTAGCAGTTTAAATTTTATCTCCCAAAAGTTTTTTCATTAAGTGAGTTCTGCAATTTCAATTCTTATTTAACACTAGTTACATCTTTTTATATATTTATTATATCCTAAGATATTTATGAAAATCGAGAATCATGCACCCTATGCCTCTTTATTTGGTTATCTAAAAAGATAACTTGATTCACAAACCAACAGAAGAAAAACTCGTTTGTCAATTCAACTTCCCACAATGATAAGAAAATCAACAAACCACCAGTAATGCCTACAAACCTGAGAATATAACTTTGTATAATCTTTTAAAAGGTGGTATAGATACTGCTTATGAAATGAAAGTCGCCAATTTTTCTTGTCTAAAATAAGTTAAAAATAATCTTTTACAGTTTCCTTCATGCTACATTGTCAAATTATATTGAGCACAGGAATAATAGAAGAATGAGTAATTTCTAAAATTGTTGCTGCTAATGTCACCTGAATGACTGTGTCGGATGGAGGCTGATGAAATTCATTGCAGCAAAGGGCTAGTTTTATGCCTGTTGTTAGCTGTAGCTTTGAGCACTATGCAGGTGAAAGTACAATTTCACTTGGTTCCACCCCAATATTGAAAGAAAACACTATGGGGTGGTCAGGAGTCTGCCACTTTGTTCCCCGTCAACCAACCTCAAAGAGGCCTTGCAATTTAATGAATATTTAGTGCCCCCCCCCATGCTCCACAGGTACTATATATTTACAAACATTCATGTCTTCTATGGGATTCGAGCCCAGGCCCTACAGCACAGCAGTCAAAATCATTAACCACTGTACAGGATAGGTGGCTATTTCTAAAGTAAATGGCTCCAGATTTCATGAAGTGTCCTTTAACCCCTTGCTTCTTGCTCCCGTCAAATTCCTTGTGCCCATGATATTTCCGGGCTGGAGTGTTGAAAAGTAACTCGGCAGAAAAGCTTGAAACAATCTATTTCTTAAGCCTGGACTATTGTTTATTTCTTAATTTATACATCAGATGGCAGCATCAGATTTGTAACATGTTTAGTGATAATTATTTAATTTTTTAACTAGATGTCAGCACAATCAAACATATATATTAGCGATATGTTTTTATAATCTTAGGTCAAGTATTTAGTTAAGCTCTTTGTGAAAACACGTGGGTTACATTCTGTGATAAATAAATATATATATTTAATATTATATACACTATGGAGTTAGAGTCAGGAAGTTAATCGGATTCTACTTTTAGTACTTTTTTTCTCACTACAACAGAAAAAATATAGGAGCAGTAGACATTGTAGATCAATATATTGGAGATTACTCTATTGTTTGAAAACAAGGCAAGAAGTACAATAAAAAAATATTTTTTCATTTGTTAAATTAAGCTATTTTGAACTCATACCTTAATTACAAAAAACAGGGAGGGAAAAAAATCACATTTAATGTTCTGTTTATCTTTAGTAGATGAACTTATTCAAAAGTATTCTATATCAGAAACCACTGCAAAAGAGGCCTACCAAGCTTGGAGAATAACCTAAACTGTTTGAATGAAAGAAATTTTTTTAAACAGATATCTCCAACTGATAAGAAGCGGCAATCATCAAGAGAATGCAAAGTTTGTTGTTCCGAAAGAGATGAAAACAATAAGTTATGCAGAAAGGAAACTTAGTAATATGTCCAGATTGTGATGTTGGCCTTTGTATCTCATGCTTTGAAATTTATCACACAAGAAAAAATTACTAATGCTTATTAAAATTATGCATAAGTGTAAAAAATTCTCATTTAATGTTTAAAAACATGTTTTTTAAAATATTTTCTCTTTGTTGGAAACTAACATGCAGTGATTAATCCTAAATGTTTGCTTTACTTAAAAAATTAAATTTCATATTTCAAACTAAAAATTAATCCAAAAATTAAAAATGAATACATATATTGAGCATGTACTTAGCTTTATATAATTTTCTTGAATAAAAGAATAGGCACTTTTAGGGCCGTTTTCTTAAAAATTATCTGATCATTAAAGGGTTAAAAGCCAAATCTCAGATTCAAGCAATTACAATTGAAAAGAGGAAGAAATGAAATGGCTAAAATACAAGGTAGAGAGGAAGCTTGTTGAGATGGAATAAACCAGAATGTTATTATTCTTGATGAAGAAAAAACACTTATGAAGTGAAACAAGTTTATCTATTTCAACCACACCCTATATATTTTTAACTTCTATACTAATTTAAATGAATGATCACAAATTGAATTTTGAATTATATAAGTTCCAAACAATTTTTTATAAATATTTTTAGTTTTTATGCTAGGCATATGTTATTTCTCTAAGTTAATATACACATGATTCTTAAGTACTTGGAAAACATTTTCAATAAATACAATAATTCTCAAACTAAAAGATTAAAAACAGATTAACAATATAATTATTTTACTGAAAATGTAATAAGCGTGAAAGAAAGTCTTGTGTACAAATTCTACTATTACAGAATCGACCTGAAACATATAGGGAATAAAGATGTAATACCTCAAATGAATGTAATTTCAATACCAATATAAATTTTTTTTAAAATTTTTATTTTCAAAAAACAAATGTTATAAAACTTATCAACTATTATAATAAATTTTGATTCAGAAAAACTTAAGACTTTAGAATTAAAATATTGAGAGAACAAGTGTTGTACAGAAAACGAATTAAGTAATAAAAGAAATAATATTCATTCTATATCACGTTTTTAACTGGAGCTATGCAAAAGGGTTTCAGAAATCTTGTAGGCATCAAAGAGAAATATATATTTATATTTTAGTCATAACTATAATTAGATCTTGCATTTCCCATCATATGAATGTATACAATAAATTAAACTAATATTAACTAAGTATTAAAGCAGGCTTATGAACTACAGTAGAAGGAAAATATTACAGGAAAATCACCTATATTGAAAAAAATTATCAAAATTCATTCAAATAGCTGAAATAATTAAATATACCTTATACATTACACAGTAATGTTTAATATATGTCACTCATCAATACATCATTTTATGTATCATTTATTCTTGTATGTTGTATCTACAAAACTAACGAATAAAATTGAAACATAAAGGAGGGATGACCCGAACGTTAAAGTTAGCATGAAAAAAATAGTGCTGTGCCATACAAGTGATCAACATTTAAATGCAATTAAACAATACAGGAGGAGAAATGGTATCTCAAACTGAGTATAACAGGAAAGTTAAGAAGTGGATTTCTCATTTAGAAATTGCACATTAGAATGTTGCTTGTGAGACAGTCCTGTTACGCCTTGTATGAGAAAAAGAAACGGCCATACTCTATAACAGTAGGATCATAGCTTATCAAGAATGCAGTTGATTGTTCCATTATATTGCTATTAGCATTGGTCAGAATCCAACAATTGTCATGTGAATATGTAATCAATGAGTTAAAGAGTTATACTGAAGAACATTGTGAGGAAGGTCTCACTGAGATCATGCATGAATGAAATACAGGATATCAGCAGCCTCTTGCCACTAATGCCAGAGAGAGCAGACATATTATCCAAGTCTATCTTAACCCTTTAACGTGCGGTGGATCTCTCTGAAACCACCATTTTCTAAAAAATATCTCTAAACGCGAAATGGTATTTCAATGAAACCATTGATCCTAAACATATCTTTTAACTCTTATAAAGACACTAGATGTCACACGAGACAGAAAACTTTTATTTCTGTGAGAAAAATGCATCATTTTAAAAGCTTTTTTAACCACTTTCAAAAAGATTTTTTTAGCAAATAAAAATAGACAAAATTCAAAGTAAGGTATGTACATTTTTGCTGCATATGCTGTTCATAGCATAACTAATTTTTAGTATGATAAATGATGAAAAGAACTAACTCTACCCAATTTACTTTGTGGTGGTTTCAGATATGTACCACCGTGCACCTAGAACATGAAAATTGTCCGTTTCTTCTCCGGCTTACAGCACGCACACGTGAGAGATTTAGCCCTTTTTTTTCTTTTCTTTGACTCAGGCAGTGAAATAACTAATAATTTATGGGGGTTTTGCCATTGATTTGGGGGAGGGTTTATTTTTTCTTTATTACTGCATGTTTTAATTATTTAATAATAAAGAAACAATGAAAAAAATTTTACTGGCTATTGAAGTTGATTTCAATCACTTATAGTTATATTTTGTATTATTTAATATTTAAAAAATAATTCTAATACTTAATATTGCATATTTTAGTAAATTTATTACAAAATATATAAAGAATATTCTTACAAATCTGACGCAAATCATACATTGTTCATCCGAGAATTATGTCGTAGGTGCGCGGTGGTACTTCTGTGAAACCACCTCCCCCTCGGGGGGAATGTACTGTAATTTTTTTTAAAGGTACTTTTCTGTTCTTAGGTTCTATACATTGCATTTATAATTTTATTTTGAAAAATTCAGCGAATTTATTTTTCCGCACTTCAAAGGGTTAAAGGATCATACAGCTACATCACAAATATTAAATCAGGAAGTGGGTTTGTTTGCAACATGAACGCTAGATGTCTGGAGTGACATGGACTAGCTGTACAGTAGCTTCCCTTGACATTACAACATAGAGACATGACAGTGATGCAGCAATAAAAAACTGAGTACAGGAGGGCCACCACACTGTCTTTTCAGACAAATACTAGATCTGCATGCAGCACTATGATCGACATCCATGTCTGGAGGTATCAAGGAGAATCCCAATTCTGAAATCTTGGGATTAAAATAACTAATTCCGGGATTTAATTTTTGTCTATATTATATTTTTAAAAAATTTCTGAAAAAAATTTTTCTAAGAATTTAGTTTTTTAAAAATTTATGTTTTGTTTATGAAATATGTACATAGATTTTTTTGTGTACAATTATAAGTGCTATAGGTAATATATATATGCGCAGCTCTCATTTCTCGCATGGGAGAATGTAGCACAGATCTATGTGGCTCACTGCAATGCTTACACAATAATATAAGCAACATCAAGAATAGATTTCTCACAGTTCCTTCTTCAATTAAATGCCTTCAATTAATAGCTGACCTGCTGTGATGACTTAAGACACTTCAAATCCATTGTATTACTAACAGCTATTGAACTAGATAAGCAACTAGATCTTCAATTTCAAATGAGGTGACACTTGAAATTGATTCACATTCGAATTCAATAACTGGATCAATTTATATATAAAACCATTAAATGTAGCTGAAGAACTAAATAAAGTTATCAAAGATATGCACCAATGCAGTCTATTAGATTTGAGATATTGTCATCAAAATTCAAAAAGAAATGTCTCTTTTTTAAAATAGAGGGAGACGTGGTGACTACCTGAAAAGAACATACTCCTATTTAATGACAATAATACCAACTAGTAAGGAATCCGAACATACATTTTCTTCGGCAGGACAGTTTGTAACAAGAATAAGAAGCCGTTTCAACGATGAAATGCTGGAGGAGCTGTATTTTTATAAGCTTATTTACAGAAACACAAGAAATGAAGAAATGCTTTTTTTAAAATCTCATCACGTACTATTTTTATTTGTTTTTTTTATGAGTAATTAATTTTTTTATTTGTTTCATTAAAATAATATTAAATCAATTTTTAACTATATTTTCAATTTTATTATGCAATTTCAACTATGCTAATATGTAAGTATTTTTAATAAATAGTCCAATCTTAATCCCGGGATTTGGATAATGTAATCCCGAAATCCAGGATTGAAAATATCACACGGGATTGCAAACCCTAACCAGAATTATCAACTAGACTCTCCAAACTTCAAAATCCCACCAAAAGGTCTTGAAAGATTTAACATATATTATAATTCTCTTGTATGATAGATCATAAATGGCACCAGGTTTCAAACTCACAATTTGACAGAAATAATTTCAGTCTTGAATTCACAAATATATGGTCACTTGGGTAATACAACTAAATAAATTTTCCAATGAAATAGGCAATTTATATTGTGAAAGAAAAACATCCAATACAAGGATACCTAACATTACTTCACTCTATATCTCATAAATCAAAATGTTTCCTTACAAATCATTCCAAATATGATCCCCTCGATGAAAAATCACTACATTTTCATCATGATCCACAGTCACAGCAGCGACTTGACCAAGTTTCAGATTTTTGGAAGGCCAATTATGAGCTTCTTGATACACTGTAGATGAAGAGAATTAAAACTTTAAAAAATAAATTACATTGAAAATTTATTTTAAAACATTTTAAAATGATGTTAAATTTCAAAGATTAATACATAGTAGATATTTTCAGAAAGCAACTCTTCTAAATACTAATTTCTTCCGAAATAAAGCAATTTTAAAGATGCAATCAACTATAAGTTTTGAAAAATATAATCATGTATTTAATATGCTTGAGTTTTTTTCCATTGTTTTTTCCCCTTCAACATTTAGTGAAGAGAATTGAAGTAACAGACAAAAAAAACCTGTTTTAACCAACCCACATCTAACCCCTTATAATGGCAGGATATAAACATACTCAATACATTATAAAACACTTGCAATTATGTTTGAATGCAAGACATAAAAAGAAACATTTGCATCTGGAATTTATTTACATTTTCAATGTTAAGTTAAAAATAAGTAAAGCATTAATATTATAACATTTTAAGCATCATACTTGAAACACACACACAAATAATTTTTTACGTAAACTTTGCTCAAATATATAAATAAAATTTGTTAAAAATCAGAAAAAATATTAGAAATAAACTTCTGACAAGATTTTCAATCTCAAAATTAATAAGAAATGTAGGTAGCTTTAACGTAAATACAAGATATTATTTGTGCAAATATTTTAGTATTTGTTGAGCATTCATCATTTGATTAAGGTTGTCTTGTAATATTAAATAGGATTTGTAGTCTATGTTTTTTTTTTTTCAAATATAAAAGTGCATCAACAATAATATTAAATTTAGAGTTCACTATCTAAGAGAGAGCACAGTTAATTTTATTACACTGCTCACACTTTTATCTCAGTTGATCCATTTTTACTGGTATAAAATGAGTCTTGCATTTTTTCTAATGTTAAACCATTTCATAATGCTAAATGAGCTTTCTCTTTCCATGTTAAAAAGAAAAATTATTTATTTATGGAATACTTTGAAATTTTAAAAACTCTGTATAATAAAACCAATGTATGCATAATATTGTACATTTTCATGAAAATTGAGACATTTTTCCATCTGAAAATGAGTTTGTTTTCAACATTTGGTTCAGACATGCATACATTTGGTGAAAACAACCTTATGACACATTTAATGTTTTAAAATTAAGTAGATAAAAAGAAGTTTTAAACTGATGAAAAGATAATTATAAGTTTGGTTGAAATAAAATAACAGCTAAAGGCTATAAGTGCAGGTTTTAATCATAAAGGGGCAGCATGGAGAAAGAAGTTAATGACATTACAATAATAAATGCATCAGCTTTAAATTCATTTACATAAAATATATAGTCACCAGTTATCTATCCAATCATCTGACTATGGATGATTGGTTGTTATGAATGTATACCTTTGAGCTGGGGAAAAAACAATTAGTTTTCAAAGCTTTGAAGTATATATTACTCATTACTTTTAGATTATTATTGTCTCAACAAAACTATTATTAATAGTTATACCAAATTACCAAATCATATGAAATTTTACTTGTAGACAACTTTTCAAAATTAAAATCATCAAATTGACTACCTTTCAACAAATAGACTTCATTACTATTCTTGCTTGGTTTCTTATTAATATCACACCAAGAAGCAATGAAATTATTCTAAACAGAGAATTTTACATAGAACTTTACAAGACTTTAATTCGCAACTCAAATAGATGCACAATTGACCAAAAATTCATAACTACTATCAGTCATCTATTGCAGCTGCACTGTTCATCTAACACAGTGGTCTTCAAACTTTTTTAACTCATGGAATGCTAGAACTTGCACGTGCTTTTGTGGAACCCCTAGAACTAGAAAGTGCTTTCGTGGAACCCCATTCCACACATATACTTTGAAGAATAATATCTCAAAATAATATTTAAAGTAGACACATGTTATAGGCCCTTTATGTAAAGGCAATTAATGTAAGTATTAAATTTATTATTAAAAAATTCTAACATAATTTTTTAAATATAATTTATTGATTAATAACATTAATTTGTGATTTAAGTGTCATCTACTTATGCATTACATTCAGTAACTGGGATATATGTTATTTTTTACACTAATTGTTAAAGTCTAGGACTATTGAGATTAAATGCAATCGCATTACATACTCTAAGTTTAACTTGTTTTTATACTGCTTTTGTAGCTACTTACATGGAGAAATATATTTCACTTAACACAATGTTCTGAGTGGCATTGAAATGTTTATAGCAGTGTTAGAAATCCCATGCATTTTGTATGAATTTGCAATCTAAAATTTAGAAGCTGTTCTTGTTTAAATTTAGATTTTAACATCAAATCTGTTGATAAGTTTTTTTCCTCTCCATTATAGGTGTTTTTCCTACAAATGCAAAAAGGTGCATTTCCATTAGAAAACTAATCAGTTTTGCAAGACATTGTGCTAACTAACAAGTATAAAATGATTTTGTGGAACCCAAGATAGTAAACAAATAGAATATTCACAATCTAGTAGGAAGTATATATATCAAGATAAAACTCTTTTATTACATATAAAATAAGAATATTAAAAGTTTAAAAAGTGTTTCAAAATAAAGTTATAGATAAATAAATTTTCAATTTTAATGAATAGGATAAGCTTTATAGATACTTGTAACTATACAAACTTCATAAAGAATGTGAATCTATTTTGCATACATATTCATTTATTTTCAATTTTTTATTTCGATTTGCGGAACCCTGCGTATGGGTTACGGAACCCCAAGGTTTTGTGGAACACAGTTTGAAGATCACTGATCTAACACAATAAACTGAAAAAATATTTTCATCTGAAAATTCCATACAAGACAAATGAGTCAGCATTTATTTGACATTACTATTTCATATATTTCACTCAATGATTAGTTATTCTTTAGTGAAAATGCAGCATGATCATTAAATTATGTATAACAATTGTGTGTGATATGTAAATGATAGATTTAGGTGTATACTAAGATAAAGCAGACTACCAGCCTACATGAAATGTAACGAAAAAATATTTTAAAAATTTAATGGTTTCAGAACTAATTTTTTTTTTTAGATGTAAACAAAGTAAAATGTGAAACACTAAATAAAATTTGGTTAAAAAAAAATCTTCCAATACATACCCAAACTACTCTCCTTTGTATAATTCATTATGCATGCAAGTTTTTGTTTGCATTAAAAAACAATTCAACTATCAGCTGATTGAAAATTAGAATGAAGTCATTTATAGAAGACCATACTGAAATCAAAATATCAAATTTTTAATTCTATTTAAGAAAAAAAAATATTCTTATAAAAACACTGTCAGTGTAAATTCCCAATATACTATGCTGGAATAGAGAAAGTATCCAGTATAGTGAATTTAAAAATGTCAGAAAACAACCAATGAAAAAAAAATGCTTCAATTTCTGAAATGGAGACTTTTTAGAAGAAACATAATTGCGAAATTTACTGATTTGTTTTAATTAACTTTGCACTTATTATATAACTGGAATTGGGAGTGAAAAAAAATTTGAATTATAGACAATTGATGAGAACAATATCCAAAATTATTAGAATTCTATCAGTATCTCCCTTTATTACACAAGACTCTGAAGTTGATCAAATTTTACATGCAACACTTCAAATGATATGAGTAATAGTAAAGCTAAAGATCAAGGAATGAAGATGCTATTCCATTAAGCTGATATCTTCCCCTCCACAAAAAAACCAACTATTTTCCCAGCTATAAACCAACTCCCTATGTCTTATACTTCACATGCTTTAACTTACTATATTCATTATTTAACACTCCAGCTATGTCAGGTCTGGATCCAAAAGGCAAAACACCATTAGTTGTACTATAATCAGGATTAAATTGAGATTGTGCATCATTCTCCAAATTGTTGTAAGAAATAGGAGAAGGATGATGATGATGAGAATTGCCATAAGCTTGTTGTTCCATTTCTGGATTAGGGGTAGAGGTGCATCATTTCCAATAGGTAAGGTATCCACAAGCTTGCTAAACTGTGTTCCAATGCAAGGGGGTGATTGGCCAGCTTCAGCATTGCGATACTCTGTGTAGTACATTACATATAGGTTGCACATCTCATCATTGGAAGAGGACCTAAAAAAAGATGTATCTGATAAATACTTTTAGGAAAAAACAATACATTGTACAAAACATGATGCTTAGTACAAAAATAACAAGTGTTTAGTTGCCAAGGAAGTACATATATAACAAAGGATCTTATTTATATTACAAAAAGGGTAATAGTCTTGAATTGCGGCCATTTTGTGAAAACAGAATTTAGAACAGAAACTGCACTTTTTAAATGATAGCAGTCATTAGTTAACTTTTACCTTTCAGAAAAAGTAGAATTTCTATCATAAAAATCAATAAATTCAAATTACATAATACAGTTTTATCCAATTTATTTGTTGCACTAACTTTGTAACAAATGTAGATACAAGTACATTTAATTTTAGTATTAGTCTAATGAGACAAATACACCTTATCACACTTTTCCACAATTTTTTTAAAATCAAGAGTGAGATAGCTTGTTGAATTATCATCACAGCCTGCAAGGTAATGAATCTCAAGAGAATTTTTACATTCTTGATGATGATCAAGAAAGTGAGTGAGTTATTTTGGGGTTTATTGGCGCAAGAGCCGATTTCGGCTATACTGCGCTAAACATTTGTTTTAATATCTGTGGTCTAGACGGGAAGAGAAAGAAAGAATGAATTGAATGACAAGAAAGAGGGTCGAAAATAGAGAAGGATCACTAGGGTACCCCGGGTTCGTGAAGCCCGTGTTTACCGAAGACAGTAAACCCCGTGGGAAAAGGAAAAGATCACTAGGGCACCTCGGGGTTGTGACACCCGTACTCACCTAAAGAAGGTGAGCCCCCTGAGAGGGATGATCAAGAAAGAAAAACTTTGCTCATATATATATGTAGATCTAAATGTAAAGAACATTTTCCAGAAAATTTCTTCATACATGGAAATTTTCAGCAGACAAAGATTTATAAAAAGTTAACTAATAACACAGCATTAAACATATTTTTTGAGTTTGATCTGACTGCACAAGTCAATAAGTACAAATTCAGCTCCTTAGCAACTGTGTCAATAGCAGTGTTAAGAAATAAAGAGAGAAAATTGAATTTAAGTTCAATTTTCTTAAAATCCTTATTTCTTTTATGTCTTCCAAACTCAGCAAAGAATCCCTAATCTTAACAGAAACTTGCTTTTCTGATAAAGAAGAATGACAAAAATTGCCTTCACCATTTCCCATGCCAATAGACCAAGTTTTGCTTTCAACTATTTTACATGCTTCCACATTTAAGATGCAAACAACTCTGCTCCCTGCAATGTCATTCATTTCATTCAATATCTCAAATACACCAACACTATCTCATACCTCCACTCCTGATATCCCATTTTTGTAACAAAACCATGAGATATCTTCTTTGTGTCCAGAAATAACGGGATTTCATTTGGTAATGCCCAGACTTATCACTTTACCCAGGTCCAACCACCTCACACTGTTGTGGTAAATTGCCTTCATACAATGTCTCAACATCCCCAAGAAAAGATTTGAGCTATAAATAATAAATTGCCCTAGCTCTGATCATGTTTATCACATTAACAATAAGATCTAACACATGCTTTAGTCCAATGTAGATTTTCAAAGGTTCTCCTGATGAAAAATGCAATGAAAAGACAAGATATCACTGTTTATGCATTGTGCTTGTATCTTGCTTTTCAAAAACTTGAAGCCACATAAAACTGGCCACACCTGTTGTAACATTTACCATTTTGTTTCAAGACAAGCTATTTTTCTCAGCACAATTTCAAATACCCTCAAGTTAAGTCCTGATCAACAATTCTTTCATTGATTCTAAATGATTCTGCTGTGATCCTGATGTGTTTGCTATCATGAAACTTGCATCTAAAGTGTTGACTGCTATGTCAATGTTTTGCATATCTTCAGCTTTTTCACATATCCTTCAGTTTTTATTTTGTATTCTTCCTTCAAGAGTTTGCAGCTATATTTGTAACTGTATCAATTTTCATTTCAGATTGTACTCAAATATAGCAACTATTTCACCACCCAACTAATATACTGCTTTATTCCTTGTAATAACAAAGAAATATTCGTTTGCCATTCTTCATTAAATACACTACGTTCATCATTAAATTGATGTTTTTTCACAGTTTATGGCTTCATTTAAGTTAGAAATTTACGTATGTACTGTAGCAAAGTCAAAACTGAAATTAACTGTAACACAAAAAAGACTGCACATCACTGCCTGTACTATGCTATGTATGAATTTCTCTTCCTGCTTTTTTTCCCAACAAAACAAAATGTCACAGAAAGTAAGACTAGCACAAATATTGCATAAGATAACAATCGAATAAAAAAAAATTTAGCTTCAAATAGGCTACCAGAAATAAAACATTGTCATTTAGCATATGGCATTTTTCTTCATGTCAATTTGATTGGAAAACATTCCACCAGTCCGAATTGAAGTTTCTAAACACGTAAAATTCACATTAACTCATTAGGATGTCTGAATCTATATGATCCTCATGAAGCACGTTTATCCTCCAGGGCATGAAACTTAGGTTGACAATCCTGTGCCCTAATTGAATTTCTCTTCCCATTCATTTTCCCAAACAAAAAATAAATTAATGATGCAGAAAATATGACTACACAAATTGAGTACAAGATAACAAACAAATGAAAAAAAAAACATGTTACATTCAGATAGGGTTCTCAAAAATAAAACTATTGTTATTGGCACCCACAGCAATTTGAATGAAAAACAATCCACCTGTTTTATCTGCTTGGCAATATCTTCCGAGTGAGTGAGTGAATATTAACATTGCACTGTTCAGCTACACGAGGGCTTTTGGTGACAGACCTTGCAATTTTGAACCATGATCCAGCAACGAGGACAACACATGAGCTGGCACCCCCTCTCCTAACTATCACACACACACCAAAAGGAGGACATTTGAGCTCGACAGATTTAACGTGCCTCATTCCCCTACATGCAGTGGGGTAACATACATCCTGCACTGTGGGGGGGAGCAAGGCTTCAAGGGGGCCCAAAGCCTAGCTAACGTCATTGTTGTGGATTTTCTGAAAATTCGCTTCGCTTTTTTAAAATCGAAGTTTTAAGCATTTTCCCCAATTGGCTATCGAACGTCATTCAAAATAAAACTTTAATAAGATAATTAGATATCTTTGATCTAATAACCAAATCAAAAAACATTTTTTTATTTGCTGTATTCCCTGCTACGAGAGATACTTTTCTTTAGTGGGTTTTCTTTTAAATCTAAATTATTAACAAATAAAACATAAGTCAGACGGAAAATCGGAAAAATGCTAGGAAGATATAAAAAATTCATTACAGTATTATTACAGTATACTTTACATTAGCTGTAGGGAGAAAAAAAAGATATGATTTACTTTTTATGAAGTAGGAACATAACTTATTGGCTTCTTTAGTTCCCCTCCCCACCATCATATATTTCATTTTCATTTAGCGAAGTCGTAAATAACGTACATCTGTTATGCTTTTTTCAAGTAAAATAGTATTACGATACTTGGAAAAGCATAGAGAAAGTTTCAAATGATTCTTTGTCTTGCTTTATGAGTATTTAATCAAATGAAGCATAATGGAATGTATCAGTTTATTATTTTTTTTATCATGAAATCAATTTTGCATCATACAAAAAAATCTCCTTATTAAAAGTTGCAATATTTATACTAGAATATAATCAAACTTTAGTCAAGTTTCATATCGGGATTCAGAAACGAAAAATAAAGTAAGTAATACCTTTTTCTTTCATAAGAATTTCTAATCTAAAATATTTTTTTGCAGTGTTCGTTTTGTTAAGTAACCAGGTTATCTGTCATTAGACTTCCCATTTTAATAAATATTGTAAGTACTCTCTAATGTTATACATTATTTACTTAGTTTACTCAGCCCCCGGTTGATTTTGTATTCAGTTATAAGTTAAATAATAAATATTTTTAAGTGGTGTATAAAGGTAATTGTTATGGTTTGGCAATCCTTTGTATATATACACACACACTTGCTAGAAAAGAGTGTTCTTATGGATGAATGAAAGAAGATAACCTTTGAAGAAACCACTAAACTTGTTAATTCAATACCGAAACGACTTCAAAAAGTTTTCAAAAGACAGGGTTATCCAAACAGCTATTAAATAACTCATAATCCTTTTTAAATATTTTTATAGTTACTACTAAACAGGAACACAGATTTTTTCTACTGTTTTTGTTAATCACTACAAACCTCTCTTTATTTTAAAAACTCTGAAAGCAACAGAGTTAGTTTACTTTTGTTTTTCTCAATACTTGGAATAACTAAATAAAATATAATTTTTAAAAGAAATTCAAATTCCAGTTTTTAAATTTTTTTTGTGTTTATGTAAGCAGTAGTAGGTGAACACAGACTTTTTCTATCAAAGTGATATACAATATATATACGATCCGACTTGGGCCAAGACCTAACCTTGGGGGGGCAATCATTTTCTGTTACGCACTGCCTACACGGCAGGTCTATAGTGTACTGGGCTCAAACTCATGACATGCCAGCCATGAACCGATTTTAACCACTAGGCTAACTGCGGCCCCAACAATATTTTCAAAAATTACAGGAATTATTTTTCAATTTGGATCATATACATGCTATGAATTTTGGTTAAATTTTTGAAAAGAAAATACACTTTAGGATCAGCTTACAGTTGAAAAATACATGGTATATAAACACATTTAATAGTTTCAAACTATTAGTAAACAAACAAAATACATGTAGACTATAATTTATTTATACAATAAATTTAAACACATATGATTTTAAATCATGATTTAAATGCAAAGTATTAAAGCATAATGTAAACATTTTTTCTTAACCATAAAAAGTTAAGGAAAGCAACAAGCCTTTTAATATTAATTTTTCCCCATATTATATATATTTTTAAGTCTCTTACCCATTTTAACAGCATAGTTCATATCAGAAGAATTATAAGTGCAGCGAGCAGCCTAGAAGGAAAAAAATAAGCATGAAAAAATGCACAGAAAATAACTCTAATAGGTTTTACAAGATTTTACAGAAATCTCCTTTAGAAACTTTTGACAAAAAACAATTTCATATCACAATAACAGAAATTCGCAAATTTGCTGGTGAAGTGCAAATACAGAGAATATACCAGTCATGAAAATAGATTTGAGATATTGAATATTGTGAGCTCAACATGATGCAAAACCCAATTAGATGTCTAACAAATGCTTTATTAAAGATTGATTAAATTTACTTACTAAAAATATCTCCATTGGTAATGTATGTTTCCTTTGCATTGGATAGAAAGCCTGAAAATATTTATAAGAAACTAAAATTTCAAGCTCAAATATATTAAGCAAACGAGAAGTATTTAAAACATATGATGTGTCCTAAATAACACTGAAAAATTAAGCATCAATTGTTAACTTATAATATCTTATGCAAAAAAAATTTTATAACATAGTCTATATAAGCATCAAAGAGAATGTATTATAAAATAACGTTATCAATGAATTAGAAATTTTTTTTATTTATTTACAACTTCACAATATAAAACATCAATATATAATTTCACTAATGAAACTTTGCTCATAAAATAAATTGTAAATTGACAAGAAATTTGTATTCTGGTACATAACAAAACTATCTATATTTGGAACCAATTAATAAACAAAACTTTCCACTACAAAAAAAAATGCTTTTTATAAAACAAAATTTGATTTGTAA
>BMAO01035496.1:0-20810 GCA_019973975.1 Trichonephila clavata | reverse complement strand
AATTAATGTATTATTTGTAATATTATTAATGGTATTTTTAATTATATTAACAAAGTTTGAGATTATGATTTACTATTGAGCTACATTCATAACCCATCCTATATTGTATGTGAGAGTGGTGTACCATTAGCGTGCACGATTTTAAACCCTTTATATAAAACCACCTACACCTTTTTTATATACTATTATTTGAAAATTAGCAATATATAAAAATATAGTCTGAAAAATAAAATGACTGGAATGCTGATTGTAATTCATTGTTCTTTTATTATTATAAAAATAAGTAACATTTTTGATATTGGCAGGAATATATTCCTCTCCAGTACATTTTATAAAAATTTCACTCACTACTAACAGCAATAAAGTACAAAAATGCCAGTTCTAAATTAAATGAAGTTTTACAAGAATAAATGTTATGAAATGAAATTTTAAAAGAGGAACATTATGAAATAAATATTATCATAAATTATATAAAGTAAGCAACTTAATAAAATCCAATTAGCTTGATATGAGGCAGAGGGAGGAAACAGAGAATTTACATTCATTTTAAAGGGAGAGGGGACAGTTATTTCATAGTACATATTTCATGCAAAAAAAAAAAAATGACTATATTTTTTTAATTAAAAATTATTTAACAGTATATTTTCAGCTTTATTACAAATAAAACTGTTTAACCTCATTAAAAAAAAATCTGTGCATAGATTATCATTACTACACACAAAGTTCACTTTGCCCCTTTAAAAAGCAGAACATTGATATTAATGCCTATATTAATAAATATATAATAAAATTATTAATAGCTGCAAACATACATAACAAATTTTAAAATATTCAATTTTACACTGGGACTTCATTTTGTTATAACATTGGAAATCACTATTTTTTACATTAAACGTAAAATTTTCAATGCACTACATAGTCAAAATTCATAGATAAAATAATGTAAATCCATTACTAATCTATAACAATCACAGTTTTCCACAATCACTGAACATGATTGTTATTGTTCATGAATTTTAAAAGCATCAGGTACAGTCAATATTTCTGCCCCCTCCTGAGTGATGAGAACTGTGTGCTCAAACTGGGCACTTCGGCTTCTATCTTCCGTCGCTGCAGTCCAGTCATCTTCCAGAATTAGAATGTCTGGTTGGCCTTCACATACCACAGGTTCTAATTAAAATACAATGTTACATATGGTTCAGTTTTCAAGAAACATGCAATACTGCAATCAAGTAAAAAATAAGTATACAATAAGTAAAAAAATAAGTGTAGAATAATTAAAAAATATAAGTATACAGTTTTTTAATAATGATTTAAAATATATAAATTTTGACTAATTAATGTATTATACCAATTTTTAGGTTTAAATGCTAATAACAACGAAAATAACAATAACTCATGCAAATGATTAATAACTGCAGAAATGAAATCTTTACAGATAAAAAACAAAACTAAGTATTTAACTTTCATGTATCTCTTTATTTTTTGCAACCTTAGGTAACTGTTAATAAACATTTTAGATAAGAAGCAAATTTTTTAATTAAATTAATTATAAGTACCGTAATTTCGCGTGTATAGTCGCGGACTATCTGTGTTTAAAATGCAAATTTTTGAAGCTGCGGACTATCCACCAGTGCGGATAATACGCTGGTTGTTCACGGTTAAAATTGTCGAAATTTAAAAAAAACTCTGTCGTGAACTGCCGATGATCAAATATAAAAAAGCGCGAGATTCCAAGAAAACATTCGTATGTATCGATAATAAACCATAGAGCATAGTGCAGAACGAATGAGTAGTATCAATAACAACAACTGGTCAAGAAAAGACCAATTTCACAGTGATGTTCGCCTGCTGTGCTGACGGCACAAAGTTGAAGCCGCTCTTAATCTTTAAGAGAAAAACAATTCCCAAGGAAAATTTTCCTCGAAGCATCGTAATATGGTGCAATGAAAAGAGTTGGTGCAACGAGGACATTATGCTCGATTGGTTTCAATAAGTTTGGCAGACGCGAGAAGGTGCCTTTTTCAATTCCAAAGGAGTACTAATTATGGATTTCATGAGGACACACATAAAAGACAGTGTAAAGGCGGAAGCTAAAAAAAAAAACAACATACATCGGTGCTGAACTTAGCGTTATTCCAGGAGGTTTAACAAAAATCCTGCAACCTCTGGATATTAGCGTGAACAGAAGTTTCAAGTCCCACGTACGTGCTTGCTGGGAGAACTGGATGTTGGAAGGTTACATATTTGTACAAAAGGAGGAAATATGAGACGCTCTTCATACACTGAAGTTGCCGAATGTGTCGATAAATCCTGGAAAAGTGTTAAAGTGTCCACCATCTGATCGGGATTTATAAAAGCCGGGATTGTGTTAGTGAAAGCGAGGAAATCACTGACAGTAAAGATAGTGATGCTGAAAATGAACTTTCGGACACTCTTCCCGAAAATATATTAGAAGTGTTTAATTCTGATACCGATGAATCGGACTTTGAAGGTTTTCGTTAATGTAGTAGAATGTGTGATTCATTAATATATGATTAATTAGTTTAAGCACTGTTTTTTATTTGTATTTAGCGTTTTATTTCTGAAGGTATATTAGTAAGGAAGTACTTTTTTTCTATTTATACTTAGTTCTTTGTTTCTAAAATACATTAATATTGCCGTATTAAAATAACGTAATTTCGGACGTATAGTCCGCAGACTATCCGGTGGTGCGGACTATCTGACGATTTTTGAAATTTTTTTTATATAAAATCGTGTCTGCTGACTATGCAATGGTGCGGACTATACGTGCGAAATTACGGTATTACTTTATATTATATCTGCTTACATCAACCTTTTCAGAGTGGTTTTCTAACTTTTATATACACAAATTAATTTCTTTTTATAATAATGTCACTGACATAATTCCATGGATATTCTTAATTTAAATGACTATATGTAGTACATATTATCTGTGTATTAAGCAAAAAATGTACTAGACTTTTAATAAAAATCTTTTACAACAGAAAATATATTAGTATATATATACACACACAAACACATTTCTATAAGAAGTATATAATCTAAGGGTTTCTAGTTATATATTTTAAGATACTCTTGTAAAAATTGGCTGTCTGAATATCATTATGATAAAGGAGTAAATGTAGTTCTTTTTTGTATGAGATTTGTATATGTGCATAGTACAACTCAGTTAAGTTACTTAACCTTTTAAATAACAAAACTTTTAAAGGCGAGAGGAAAAATATAAGTTTATTATGTTAATTTTACTGAAAACAAATTGATATCCATAAGTTTCTTAAATCAATAGTTCCTAGATTATTCTCTAGCATATTAAATAAAAAATATTAAATTTCTTTAAAAATGTTTAAAATTTGAATTCTATTTTCATCACTATTTAGAATTTTGCATATAAAAAATAAATAAAACTGTTTTTATTTATTATTCAGCAGAAAAACTTTAAAAAATGATTTGTTTTTTGAGTGATATATAGAAAACAATTTATAATTACCTATAGTAAATATCATTCCTTTCAACATTTGCCCTTTATCATTATTATCTGTAAAAGTCAAGAAATATGAATATTCATCAAATATATTTAACTACATTTTAACATAAAATTTTTGAATATTAACTTACTTATACAACTTATAAAAATATTTTTTTTCAATCAAATTTTTTCAAGTTTATATAATTAAGAAATGATTTTTAGAATAGCAGAAAGTGATAACAAAGATATTCACCATAATGTAAAATACGAGGTGCACAATGGAAGATTGAACTAATTCCATGCCCACAAAATGCAGGTACTACTGAAAATCCATGACTCAGGGCTATATTACTGTAAATAAATTTAGAAAATAATATACATTAGTCCTCTTCACAATTTTAGATATTATGTATACCTAGTTTTCATAATACAAAGGTAACTATCTGAAATAAACCCTAATTTATAAAGAAAATATATTATTCATGCTAATGCTAAAAAATTGATAGATCAAGAGCTTAGTGAAATGATTTAGTTTTGAATTAAACTTAATTTCAAAGCATGTAACCAGGGCCGCCGCGTGGGGGTGGCAAAATTGTTCACCGCACAAGGGCGCCGGGGGCAGGGGGCGCCAAAATTTATAGTACTTATAGTTTTTTTAATTTAATGTTACTTACATAAAAGTTGTTAATAAAAAACTTGCAATTTTGCATGCTTTATATTTTCTTAGCAATAAAATAAGATTTTTTTTTTTTGAATTTTATATTTGAATTTAATTTTGTTTTCGTTTCTGCGGATTGTTTTCGTTTGTGTAAAACAAAATTTGATTTCCGATACCAACAATAAAAAAACGTTCCGTGTGGAGTTCGCGCTTTTTTTCGGAATGTGTTCAAAATCTAAGAATTTGTAACATGTAACAACAGGAATTGGGAATGATTTGTATCAGTATAAATTTTTATTCATTATATGCTGAGAAGATGTTGTGTTTCAACCTATTTGTTTTGTTTGCCTTTTGTTTGCAATAATAAAATATGTACATTTTTAAAATTATGTGAATCGCTTGATTTTTCTTCTCCAAATCATATTTTGCTTCATGTATACTGTTATTAAACTGTTCTCGAAACTGGAAATAAAATTTTTATCGCAGCGTTTCTCAAACTGTGGGGTGCACCCTCCAGGAGGGCGTGATAACCCTACTTGGTGGAGCGAACGTATCGCGAAAAATCGAAAACAAAAAGATTTAAAATAATTATCAATTTGATAAAATAATTTACAATTTAAAATAATTACAAAGTAAAATACATTCTTATATAATTAAAAATAAAATATAAATTCCCACTGATATAATACTCAACACTTATAAATGTATCAGTACTGCACAAAGTATTTGATAATTAAGTTATCAATATTCAATTAAAAACAAGTTTTTTCTAGTGACTCCCCTGATCTTGTCATATACAAAATATTTATCTTGATAAACTATGCGGTTTATAATTAAAGTCGTATTGTATTGTAGTTAGAGACGTTTCAAGGCATGGGCCAACTAGGCCCGGGTCCAGGACCTCGCTCTCAGTGGGGTCTCCTTGCGTTCTCGACTCCGTCTTAATAAGATCATGATCCGGATAATTTTAATGTCAAATATTATTCCCGTACATTCCCTTCGAAAAACAGTTAATTTCAAACTTCATGTCAATTGGCAAAAGTGATGTGATGGCCGTTGTCCAGTGGCGTAACGTACCCCACTACCAAGCTCACTTTTCCGCTTAGGCACATGCCTAGGACGAAAAAGATTTGGGGGCGCAAAAAATTGAAGGGTGAAAAAAAGAGAAAAAAATTAAAATTACAGAGAACGCGCAGCCGCCCAGTGTTTATTAAAAAGCCAATTATTCTCTTTCATTTTTATATCTAAATTATCAAATCTTTGTTTCACTATTGGCCAAATTATTATGTAAACCGCTTGGCTTTTCTTCCCCAAATCATATTTTGTGTCATGTATACCTTTTATTAAATTGTTCTCAAATCTCGAAATAGAATCTTTATCGCAGCGTTTCTCGAACTGTGGGGCGTCCCCCCTAAGGAGGGCGTGATAACCCTACTTGAAGGGGGGGGGGGAAAGCGCGAGCATATTACTAAAGATCGAAAATAAAATATTTAAAATAATTATCAATTTAATAAAATAATTTGAAATTTAAAATAATTACTAAGCAAAATATATTCTTATATAATAAAAAATGAAATACACATTCAAACTGATATAATACGCATGACTTATAAATGTATCAGGTCTGCACAAAGTATTTGATAATTAATTTATCAATATTCAATTAAAAACAAGTTCAGTAATTACTAGTGACCCTCTTGGGCTTGTCATATACAAAATTTATTTACAAAACTTAATATTTATCTAATTAGTGCGTTTATAATTAAAGACGTATTGCATCGTAGTTTTACCATCAAAGCACATTATAATTGCATTCAGTACATTGTTATTGTAAGAAGTGGGGCGCGATGAAAATTATGACTGAAAACTGGGTCACAAATATTGAAAGTTTGAGAAGCACTGCTTTATCATGATCTACAACACTCTTTTTTTGGTATCATGAATTTCTTTAGATTCTAAGCAGGATATCTATACACAAAGGCAGCCGAATTTACGATTTCTTCCAAATTTAAGATATGAATATAAAAGGTTGCAACACATAACTGCAATCGTCGCAATTCAGTTGAAAGTAATTTCGAATTTGTAGGGATTTCACCTATATTCTTTACGTTGTTTGTTCAGTGTTGCGAACTTTACTTATTGAAAAGTTCTTGTTATTTTCAATATTTTCATAGACTGTTATTTGAAAATAAACTTCAAGTTCCATGAAAACTCTTACCATACATATTATTACATCTTAAAAAACCTACACAAATAGCAATTCTTTCCTAGTTACATTCTATTTTTAATAACAATATGATTCATAATAAGCTAGTTTCCTGTTTCAATATTTCGCAATCTTCTCGTATGATGTAATTTTACTGATGTAATTTTGTCCTCTCCCCCTCCTCTGCTCTTTTGCAGATATGTTTTTTTTAAAAAAATAATTATAATAATATCGTATTAAATTTTCTTGTTCATGCATATTTTTTGTATCATTTCCTGTCTATCTCGGTGGGCTATTTTGTAGCTCCTCTGTTGGATGTGAGTTCGATCCTTCCGAATAAATTAATAGCTAGGGATTCTCCAACGACGTTTTATAGCGTAGCATTTCGTTTCTGCTTCCTTTTAACGTCAGTAAATACTCGAGCACATACAAATCGTATTAGATAAATTATAAAACTAAAATTATAGATTAAAAATAAAAAAAAAAAGAAAGAAACCAAGTGGGGTGCGTTTAAGCGCAAACAACGCCAAGAGAGAGAAGATAGTAAGTAAAAGTTGTAGCTTTGTGTATATTTAAAATATTCCCATATTTTTATTTTTTTACTAGAGAGAATTCAACCAAGATAGAGCCTCATTCTTTTTTTTTCTTTTTTTGCACCAGGGCCTTTAAATACCTTGCTACGCCACTGCCTTCAGGAAATCACTTTTTTAAAAAGAGAGAGAGTTGAGACGCAATTTTAAATCAGTAATTTCTTCAATTTTACTTCATTCCTTTATAACTGCAAACGATAATTATGAATTAACTTTTGATTTGTTTTGTATTTTCCCTTGAGTAAAAAAATGTACAAACATTTTTATCATATTAAAATAATAATTTTATTCTTTATTCAAAACATACATTTATTATTTGCTTCCCTTTACAAAGGAGGCAATAAAAGTAATGTCCAGCTTAATGAAATATAATTAAAAAAAATTTTATTTTGTAAATTTTCCGTGTTACATCAGCTAATTTTAAGAATTTTCGTCTATATTTATACGTATATTTCCATGGAATTTTATAGTACTTTTATGTTGATTAATATGCATCAATATTTGTTTTCTTTGTTTGAAAACATCTTCCAAAAATACACTTTTCTATGCAAGAACAGTTTTATAAAGTTTAATTATTAGTGTAAACATGAAATTCCAAATAGTAGTACTTAAGGTAGTACTGGTATTGAAGTTTTTTTCGCGTTCAAAGTTTAATTCCTAGCATTGATATTTTGACACTGATCGCACTTACATTGAGCTATAGAAATAAAAATAAATAAAAAATATTTATAATATTTCTTCATTTTTGAAGGAATGGAAAATGTTAATGCCTGTGTGTAAAATTTGATTTAAATAATATAAAAATATTAATTGGAACATGACAGTATTAATGCGACTGTTGCTGGGATGGGGGACCTTTTTCCTGGAAGCTCATATCAAGTAGGTGTCTGATACTTTCGATATCTTGTTTCACTAACAACTGATTCTTTCTTGAAAGTATACCGATCCCCAGTCTAGAATTAATTTTACTTTGTAAATTCTCTGAATTTTTCTTTATAAAAAAATAATAAAAATAAATGCGGTAAAATATTCCTGATTCAAATGATACTACAGAAAAACTAGCTTTCAGAAACAGAAAGATTTGCTTTCATAATAAACAAGGAGACAAAAGTTGATTGTAAATTAATGTTTAAAACATCTGTAAATGATAGAAAGGCTGGTCAATATGAAATTGTTTGCCTTAATTTTGTAGAATTATTCTTTGTTGAAAATTTCATTTACCTTTTTGTACAACATTTGTGATGTGATTTATATTTGCACAATTCATCATATTCTGAATATAATATTGTTTATGTCTTTATCATACAAAGATTCAAAAATTCAAATTTATCGAAACCAGATTATTCACTGAACATTTGGTTACGGAAATATGCCCATTTGTGTTAAAATTATTCTTACTTTTTGAGAAATATATTACTCTGGAATACCCTACTCATATCATGTAAAGCATTTGAAATTTACTTCAGATAATCGTAGATCAGATGAAGCGTATGAACATGCAATTGCCAATGAAAGTATCGTTAATTTCTGATGATTTGGGGGTGGATACTGATTTTCCACGAAGTCGAAACAGGTTTAAAAAGAAACTGTTTCAAGATGAACAAACCGATGAACCAATCAGCAATCCAAGACAAAAGTTTAAGGTTGAATTTTACAATATAACATTAGACACTGCTATTTCTTCAATTTCATAAAGTTTCATCAATTAAAAGAACATTACAATTACTTCAAGGTAGTACACCATATACCTAATTTAAAAAACTAGAGTTACAATGAAATTTTAAAACATTGTGAAGAATTAGAACTGAAATTAACGGATACTAAAAATGTTAATGAAAAGGACATAGATGGATTAAATTTGTTTGAAGAAATAAAATATTTTCGATGTTTTACGAAAGAGGATATGTCACCTATTGATGTTTTAAATTATATTTATGAAAACAATCTTATCGATACATTTCCAAATATTGCACTAGCCTTACGGATTTCTTTAACCCTGCCAGTTTTGGTGGCTACTGGAGAACAAAATTTTTCAAAACTTAAAATTATAAAAAAAAAACTACATGCGATCTACTATGGGGCAGGAGAGATTATTGGAATTGTCAATTATATCTATAGAGAGCGAAATTTAGGATAAATTAAATATAAGGGAATTGATACGAGCATTGTAGCTACTAAAGCTAGGAGAATCGATATATATATATTTGAATATATTTTCTAATTTTTATATTTTACTTAACAAATTTTATATCATTTTTGCTTTGTTTTTAAAATTTATGAAATAATAAAAAAAAAACAATAAGACAAACGTGTATTAATATTATAATTTTATAAAGCTTTTCAGTTCGAAAGTCAAATGTCGAATACTATATAAATGAGTATTTCTTATTTTATTTGTAGCACTTTATAAGAGTGCAACAGAACCCCATAAAGGGGCACCTTATTTCAACTTGAACAAGGGCGCCTAATACCCACGCAGCGGCCCTGCATGTAACATACATAACTCAATAAAATAGGGGGGGGATTTAAAACTTTTTTTGAATACATAATTATAGGATATAGATGTAAATAATTTTAAACTAAAGAAGCTTAGAACTTACATTTTCTTGATTTAGATTATAAACGAAAAATTCACAATATTGATTGCGGATATATGAACAAAACTTAAATCTCACTGAGTTATGTTAAAAAAATCACATTGACTAAGGTAAGCTTCTATAACAAACTTATTTCATGAATACTAACTGTAAATATTTTTTAAAATCTCCACATAATTTATTCAAAATTTTATCATAAAAATTTAGTATTAAGAATAATTTGTGTATGATATACTGTATTGGCCCGAATGTAATGCGACCCATTTATTTTTCATAAAAGTCAAAAAATAAGATTAAATCAGATAAGTATTGATTTAATAACAACAACACAAGTTACATTCAAGGCAAAAAATTAAGTAATGTAAAACAAAATTAGTTAATATTAGGGAAGTAACAAGAAAAGTAAATTAAAAAGGAACATTCCATTACCTAGGCCTGGAATTTAGCATGAGTCTATTTTTTAAAGGGAAATGATTAGTAAAAAAATATTGCCTTATATTTAGGCCAATATGGCATATCTATAAGAATAAAAGAAAAGGTTGCTGTCACAAATAAATATGCAAACACTGGTTTTTCTTCTGAACAATAAGTAAAATAAATAACATTTACATATAGGATTAGAAAACAAAATTTCTAAATACAGAATATTACTTCAAAAGTAGAGAGCTTTTTGAAATTATTATTAAATTATACATAATTAGAAATTGCTAACGAGGAAATGCTGTTACTGTTAACAAAATGATTCAAAGCATATTTAACTCTGTTTAATTCAGTTGTTCCTAATTCTCAGGGTGAAATAACAACACAAATTCAAGAAAACATGATATTGTAACAAAGAATCAATATTGTAAAGCAAAAATTATTAAAGACAAACTGTAACATACACTCATAAATTACTCATCATGAATAAGATTACTCAGCTACTGATTGATTGAAGAGGTTATATCAGATACTGAGCTACAGAAACTATTATCCTCCTGAATCCTCAAATTGGATTCAGTAAATATCCAAATATATCATCTTCTATGGCACACTTTAAGAACTTGTTTATTTAACACTGATATACTCAAGAGTTCTTTGAAAGCAGTGAGAGTTCATTTATGTCATTACAAACACTTCACAAATTCCCAAGTAGCTTAAATTTATCTGAAAAATCCAGGAGTGATGATGGTCTTGCTGAGAATCTAGATATTCAGAATATTTCTTTCTGCTTTTGGTTTAATTTGATAATATACTAATGATTGGGATATATATATTTCACATAATTATTTGAAAATGTTTGTTAATTAAAAGTTTTCATTGTTTTTTTCTTTCATTTCCCGCACATTTTGTTATGATATAGACAGGATGCCTTTTGGGACAATCTAGTCAATGTATATACATTGGATCATGCAATTGATATTACAAGTGTACCCACCAGTTGAAACGTACTAGGATCTGGACAAAAAAAAATCAAAAGAGGATTTTATAAAAAAAATTTCGGCTAGCATACATATCAGAGAATGAATGGAATAACTCATAATGGTAGATAGGACAGAATAATCATCTCATAAAATTAAAAGATTTATACTGTATTTATTTGAATCTAAACTGCCCCCTAAATTCCAACACGTTTTTATCAATAATAATAATATAAAAAATTGTTTAAAATATCCAATATTTTACCCATATCCAATATTTACAAAATTTAAAAAACTTGTAATGAGAACTAATAAGAAGTGACAGATTAATTTGTTTTATAAGTACTAAAAACTGAAATACATACAACTTAACTCAGTGGCACAACAGCCCATGAGGGCCAAGGCCTACAGTGCCCCACTATACGTGACCTTGGGCCCTGAGGTGCATGAGCAGATGTTCTGGTCAGGTGTTCAGTCCGGCGCGAAACCCCCCAGTGTTAAGTTCCCAAGCAAGCTTGGTACTCATTTATTGACCCACTGAAGGGATGAAAGGTTGAGTTGACCTAACCCAGCTCGAGATTTGAACCTCGGACCTGTAATGTGGAAGCACAATGCATTACCACTCAGCCAGTGGGCTTTGAAATACATATATGAACCTTTAATTGCTCTAACCATCAACATCATGTTCAATTTCCCCATCTAATTAACTTTTACACCTTTGATTCCAAGCCATACTCGATTTTCAGTACCATTATCATTGGAAAAGCAGTGCGGCCTAGATTAGAATAAATATGATACACATACATATTTGGCTCAGTCAAGTCATCTAGAGCTTGGCAAATAGTTAGTTTCTGTTGTGAAAATACAATTCTGATCTACTTTATAAGCAAAAGAGTTGTTTTGTGAAATATCAACAATGACAGTTATATTTCGGTCCTTTGAAGTATCCAAGAACTGCACACAATTTTAAAAACCTTTGGAGCTTTGGTTAATAGTATTATAAAAAAATTTCATTAATAATGGACATTGATATAATTTTGTTTTGGAAACTGAATAGATTAAGATTTATTATAATTGGAATATCTATGAAATATACATCTTGGAAGTGACACAGTTTTTCTCATTATCAACAATCAAACTATTAAACATATATAGTTAAGATTTTTTTTTTTATCATCCTTCATTATTTTTAGATTTTTTACCCCACCGAGAAGCATTACATCAAGGCGTTTATTTGACAGTTGAGTTATAAGAAATTATAAGCCAATCTTTTAATTCTACTTGGAAGAATTTCTTACCTCTTTCTAGCCAATGTCAAAAGTATTATGTTTAGAATGTATGCAACAATCTCAAAGTAATTCAAACAGTTTTGATTTGTATAGAATTGATAAACAGACCACTAACTTCTAATATGGCAAACATAATAATAGATACTGGATATGCTGTAGTTCATTAGAGTGCAATCAAGTCTTCAACACACACACTACTGAACCATAATACCAATATTTAATACTTTTAAAAACATTATTTATTTAAAGGTATTGAATATTTGTGTAACCATCTTGTTGAAGGTAAGAATATTTTGTGTTCCCATTTGAAAAAATATAATTCTAGATATTTAATGTAAGATTGCCAAGGGACTGATTGGGACCCAGACACCCTATAATTGGAAATAAGCTAGTTCTTTTGCTTGATAGCTCTACAATCACACTTTTTTATATAACAATGTGAGATTTCAATAATTTCACTAAGAAGGCACTCTTTTCAATACATTTTGTTATTTTCTACAAATTTCATCAAGTAGTATATGAAAATATTAATGGCGACTGAGTAATACACTCCTAGTTTTCAATGTCAAAAAAGTCATTTACGTAAATTAGTACACAGAATTGGAGACAATGAATTGTCTTGGGATAGACAATGCTGTCTTTGGTTAATGTTAAAAAAATAGAACCTGAATTCGGAACATTTTTTTCAGATATAAAAGTGCTCCAACAGTAATATTATATTCTGGCTTCACTGTAGAAAATCACTAATTTTATGATACTACTCATTTTTATTGACACATTTTTTCTATTATAAAATGTGTTTCACATTTTTTTCTCCTAGATCGTAATGTTAAATGGGCTATCCCTTTACATGTTAAAAAAATAAATTATTTATGAAATATTTTGAAATTTTAAAAACACTATTATTATAAACAAATGTATGAGTTACAATGTTACAAATTTTTATAAAAATTGAAAATTCTGTCTGAAAATGTGCTCCATGTTTAGTTTATGCTCTTGTCCATATGGCAAAAGCAGCCCTAAGATTTTTTTTTCAATGAGAGATCTCCATCAAAGAAAATTACGAATCCAAAACTACTTTCCAATTACACTTTTAAATAAAAAACTACCTATTAATATTATTTAGTCAATATTCAAACATATTCTTAATTATTATTTATTGTTAAATTTTGAATTTGTAATGACTTCATATATTAGATAAGTTACGTTTCTAATTGGTCTAGTCATAAAACTAAAACAAACATTAAGTCAAAACAACAATTGATGAAAGTTATGCTAAAAACATAAATGCCAGCAGTGTTTAAAAAATGGTAAAATTAGACAAGTGAACGCTTGAAGGAAACTCTGCTAAATACACCAATCTGCTATAACAATCAACATGGTATCTAGCTCTTGGTAAAATAATAAAAAATTAGAAGTTATTTGATGTTTTAGTATCACAAACAATTACTTAACAAGCTTTCTGCCTACTAAAAATAAATGATTCTATTACAGGAGTAAAAGCTATTTAAATGGTTCACTAACTGTTTGAGTCCCAGGGGGTACTGAAAAAACACTGCTGAAGAATAACAAACAGCGCAACCCCACTTTCTCAGAATAAGTACGAAAGGCCCCAAGCAGTGCAATAGCACTTGTTTTATCTTATGTTGAGAAATACCAAGTGGAGCAACAGTGCTTTGTTCATTTTACACTAATGAATCCCAATTGGTGAGCTATAGTATTCTTTTACCTATTGTAAAATGTACTATTTACATTAAAAAGAGCTGTGTAATGTACTTGCTTCAGTAAATCTGAGCGTGCAACTTCAACAATTGGTAACACACCGTCAGTTGTCCATAATGTTTGAAATGTATAGGGGTTTTTTGACATAAAATCTCAACAGTGTGACTGCATTGTTTGGGACCCAAACGGTTGGCTAATAATATATGCAAACTTATTATCTTTTTGTTTCATACTTCAAAAATAATGTTCTTTTAAATTATACAACTTACTTATATAAGTATATGAAATCTAGACAAACAGAATATGTATGTTTGAACTTGCTAATATCTCCTATTAAAATAAAAAAAAATCAGCAAATATTCTATCAGTGACGTACATAGACCTCTCTTATGGGGGATTAGGCTAAGAAATATATTGACATAAACACCAGGGGATAATCTCTATGGAAACAAATATTTGTTGGTCTATGATTGTGTGTGTGAGTATGTATGTGGGAAGGGGTCATCCCAATTTCCCTTGCGTATGGCACTGTATTTTATAATCCAGAAAAATGAGTTTCTTTTAACATTTAAATAATCATAGACCATGTGATGATGTTACTTTCAACAAGTTAATCACATGTGAAATAATAACTATCCAAGAGAAGTTTAAATTAGGCAAAAAATAATTCATTAAAAAAATACCTCACAGTTTTAAATTTCAGAGAAGATTTTAGAAATCTTTTGATCTGAAGGTTGAGGATAGCATAAAAAACTAATTAATAAGTTCTATTCTCAGACCTTTTTTCTATTTGAGATTAAATCCACACAACTATTACTGAACACTTTTATTACACTATTTACTGAAATAATGAAGACACTGATGCATTATTTAGGCTTCAAACACCTTACAAGTAAAGTGAGAAGGAGATAGATTTTTAAAAAATAAGACAATTATTTAAATGTTATCCACTTCCTGTAGGGTTTGCAGCCCCGGGATCCCGAAGGTTTCTTCCAATCCCGGGATTAAAATAACTAATCCTGGGATTTTATTTTTGTCTGAATTATATCTTGAAATTTTTTTTTCTAAGTATTGTGAATCTGGTATTACACTTAATGTATCTTATTTATACATTTAATGTCAGTTTTCTTATGTGTTGAACCTTGAAGGGTTCGAGATGGTTGTGTATATTAAACCGTGAAATTTGATATGTTTTCTCTTATTTTCTTCTGTAACTTCTCCCCCTCACAAGTGGGAGCAGAAAACGGACATTTCTCCCACCCTCAGGATGTCCGGTGAAAGCTAACTTGGCAGAGGCAATTAGAATTTTTGGAAGATATCTAGCTACAGGGAATGTTTTATTTTACTTTTGAGTGAAATTCCTCGAAGGTCAAATAAATTTTTGTGATTTCTACCATCGTTTTCGAATAAATTTGCGTGCTGAAATTAGTCCAAATCAATCTCTTACATTAAGCTCATATGAAATAGCAACAGGTAATTATGTTTTTAATTTTGAAGTATGATGTATTTTTTTAAGATATAAATTAATACACAAATGCTGTAGTACCTTCTGTAAAATACACTTTGAATAAAGCACAATTAATGTTGGTACCGGTACTTTGAATATGGACCTTATGTATTTACCACTCATTTAGGGAAATTCAATTTAAGTTAGAGTTTGCAGCCCCAGGATCCCGGTGTTTTTTCAAATCCCGGGATTTATTTGTCTAAATTACGTTTTGAAAGTTTTTTCCCATTGAAATTTATATAGAGAGCTTCCACTTTCAAAATGAGACATTGCGCAACATTCATTGCTATTCCCCAGTAATAAAAAAAAAATTACTCATTTGTCTAATGTGTTTATAATAAATTTGATTTTTCTTTTCTTTTCTGAATCACAATCAGGAATCATTTTTTCTGAATTACCAATTTAAGCCAATACAAAAAAGATGTGTTTTTTTTAGATTTCTCTCTCTTTTATATATCAAGAGATAACTTAAGAGTAATATTATTTTGTTATTATACATATATTTTTATAAGTTGTTATTGCTGTTTGGAGCCATCGAAAAGGCATTTCTTCAAAATTCTTTCTGAATATTTAAAGTTTGTGAATTAACTCATTTATAGGTGAGTTATTCAATGTGTTTTCTTCTTTTTTAATATACAAAGAGATAAAGTTAGTAATATTATTTTGTTATCAAGAATACATTTTCAAATTAGATTGCATGTATTAATATTTAAATGTTGTTAAAAATATTTCAAAAAGATATTTTTGAGGAAGTTAAAAAACAAAATTTTTATTGAACTGTGAAATATAAAATGAATTTATTACTATTGTTTAAAAAATTAAAGTCTGTTTTTTTCAGTATTTTTATTAGAATCAATTTTAGTGTTATTGTGATTAATTTCTAGCGTTATATATTAATAAGATTTTGTTTTAAAAAAGAAAGTATATATATTTTCTATGGTAGTTGTATTAGTAGAAAACTTTTTTAGATTAAAATTTATGTAAATCCATTCTATCATTTGCATGTGTTGTGTACAGGTATATGTGAGGTTGTCAAAAAAGGTTCAGTTCAGACTTCATAGATTTGATTTTGAAAAATTTACTTTCTCAGAATGTCTAACCATGCAGTTATCAATTCTAAATGTATCACACATAAAAAACACAGTGTTTCCATGAAAATAAAACAGGGGATTTTTATTCTGTTTTAAATTTACAATAAGATTTTGGAATATCCCAAACATATCGATATTTATTTCAAATGGATCAACTTTTAATGAATTCAAATTGTACTATTTTTATTGAATTCATTATGTACTATTTTTATTTTTTTACAATGAATTAAGTTTTGTTTTCATTTGTTTCAATAAATAATAATATTAAACCAATTTTTTAATTATATTTTCAGTTTTATTATGTAATTTCAACCATGCTGATGTTTAAGAATTTCTTTCATAAATAGTTCAGTCCTAATCCTGAGATTGAAAATATAGCATGGGATTGCAAACCCTAACTTCCTGTGACTATTAGTTATCTTTATACAGCCTATCAATAACAGTTCATAGTGAATCCTCAGTATGATATTAATTCAAATCAAAATGAATTTTTTACACTCTTGTTAAGTCATAAATAACTAATTTTGAAATGCAACTATTTTTAAAACAAATTTGAGAAATTTACCTAATTGTTTTACCTATTGCACAAAAATGTTGTTCATGTCGACATATATCAATTGCTTTTTGAAGGCACAGAGCAGCCACTTCTACTAATTTCTTGGCCTTGTTATCTACATTTCCAACTAAATAAGTTGCAGCACAGTCTCCATGGAAACCATTATAGAACACCTGAGAAAAAAAGTATCAGAACATTTATAACAATCTATTTTTATTATAGTCAAAGGAAATATATAAGGGAGTCCAAATGAAAAGTGAACACATGCAATTGCATCAAAATGATTGCAGCTATAGCAGCGCTATCAAACATGGAAAAAAAAGGAAGGTAGGAGATGTATGCCGCATATGACATGCAATGTGAAACATGTTCTTGGTAGATAAAAAAGATCAAAAGTAGAGTCATGCTATTCATGGATGCGTCCATATCAGAGCAATGAATAGTAGTATGGTTCCGTTTCTGAAGGTGAGTGGAATGTGGACAAATATCAAGGAATAGAGTCATTCTATGGCAAGCACTGCTTAGTTTGAGCAATTGGTGCAAAAGTTTTCACGAAGGGTGGCAAACAATACAAGAGCTTCATGACAATGATGGCCCAAACATTTCTCATGAAGCCCAGACAACCTTAAAAGAATTTCACTGAAAAGTGTTGGAACATCCACTATACAGTCCAGATTAGTCATCCTGAAACCCTCCACACTTTTTTCCACTTATGAAAGCATTATGTTTCTATTCGGACAATAAGGTGAAGGAAGCTGGGCAGGAGTTCCTCAAGAATCAACTACAATCTTTCTACAGTGAAGACATAGACCAACTGTTGAAACAATTGGAACTGTGTTACAACGTTAAAGGTGATTTATTTCAAATTCCAATAAAGGTATTCTTTTTATTCAACTTGTCCACTTTTCATTTGGGCAACCCTTATACACAGTATCCGCATTCTTTCATTGACATCAGTCAAAACTGCACATTGAAAATGTATCAGCATGGCCATAAAGAGAAACTGAGTGATAAAAGGAAACAAAAGTGTTAATACATTAGTCATTTATGCTGAAAAATAGCTACTTATATGAGCAACAATTTTAAATAAATATAACCAGCATGCCCATTGCACATATAGAGAGAAATAAATATAATTGTTTATAATTGCTAGTCTAACAGCTAAATTTTTATTGCTAATCAAAAATTTATAATTGGAAAATAAATTGCCTTATGTAATACATAATGTAATATTCTCAAAAATTAATTGTAAAGAAACAAACATGTTACAATTGTATATCTGTAGTATTATTAATGGTATTTGTAGTCTCTGTTTCCTAAAGTTTGCAAATTTATGATCTTTCATTGAACATATTCATAGTCCTCCTAGGCTGCATGTAAACTATCACAAGGACAAACCTGATTTAAAAGACGTGGAAGTATTTATAAGTGTAACTGCATAACAAAAAGAAATGAAATTATAGATAACTTACTAAAATTCAGATTATTCCATCTTTGCTATGATGGATATAAAATATTGAATAATTTCCAAATTATTTTGAAAATAAGAGAAGGAATGGAATACTTTCTGTTTTCCAGATATTTTTTAGGTCTAGTTTTATTCTATAAATATTAAAATGCCAAAATTTATAAACATATTACAAATAATTTTTAAATTAAATTACAAATAAGGCAAAAACAATACAAAAATCAAATCATTATTTGAAAAATATAATTTATTCTCATCAAGAAAATCATCCTTTTAAATCTAGATTTCATAACATTTACTCTTTTTGGGGGTAAAATATTTGATACAGAGTTAAAACTGATATAAAACTTAAAATTATACATTTCCAAATCAAATTTTTTTAAAAGGACTAAAAAATAAATGACTGTCAAATGAAACAAATTGGAACTGTAATTTGTTAATTTTACTTCTTTTCGTAAAAATACCTGAATATTCAAAATTTCTTTACAATATACATCAAATGACTCAGAGCAATACAGCAGTTTAATAAAATAGAGTTGGAACTTATATAAAGGAAAAGTTGAGTATATAGGATGACCATTTGCATTTTTTAGAAAAATCATGCTAGATGACAATTCCAATCAGGCACCCATCAGAGAAGACCAGTGTCAGGTTAAAGGATTTCATTCCATCAATTATGCTATTTAAAGCAGGCAAAAACACGTTTTTAAGTAGTTCCATGTAGACTTTGGTTACTTGCTTGGTAATCAAAGCATTTCTTAATTACCAAGTATTAACCTGTAAACTTGCAGGGCATAGCTACCGCCGTGTCAACGATATACGGGCTCTCAAGCCACAGGGGCCCCAACATGTGTTAATATTTTGATACTTTCAAATAAGTTTTATCAATACAATAAATTTCATTATTTCCAAAAAGGGTTCCCAAGGCATTTTTGATACAGCTTTGATTGGCAGTTTGTCAAGGATGTTGGTTCGCGATTCTTTTAGTGGGACTGGTCATCTGTGTTTCCTATTATATAGTAACGCTGGCTTGTGGATTATTAATGTATAAAGAAGGATAGTTGCATTAAAAAAAAAGTAAAATAATGGTGATGATGCAAGATAGTGAAAGCAATGATTTTTCAAATAGTGATTATGAAGAGGTGGACATTGAAAATAGCGGAAGTGATTCTGTTGTATGTAGCCTTATTGAAGACAATTTGTATCCTTATTAAGACAGTGTACCCTGTGCTCCCGTAAAAGAGATTCCAGAGGTAAACCAGCAAGAAAAGAGACCAGATACAGCATACAGAATGTAAGGTATCACTTTGGGTTTTCCTTGGATTCAAAAACTATCATACAAAGACTAATATTTGACTTTTTTCCCATTTGCCCGAGATAACTTGGGTTGGAAACTTATATTAAAACTAAATGCATTCACACCTGTAAAAAATTAAAAATTCAACTTAAAACCTACATATTTTGTTTTAATTCATTTCCTTGTATTTAATAAAATAATAAAAAGTGATGATTTGTTGCAATTTTTTTCAAAAAAATTTGTAAGGGAAGCAGTTAATAAAAAAGAAAAAACAATAAAATTATTAACAATAGGAAGGCTATAGATCATTAGTCACAACAAAGGAATACTGAAATTTCAACAATATTAAAAAGATTTTACAAATAAAATATAGGAAATAATCAAATTTAATCATCAACTATAAAAAGTGCACTGACAACATTTTTGTGTTGCATTGGTCGCCAATTTGTATGCTAGATAAAGAATTTCAGTACTAAAATATGTCAGACACTGCAAATGAAAGCAAGAATTTATATTAATACAGAATCTCATAGAAGAGCACAATCTCATTGGTAAAATAACAAATCCATCCTCCAGCTCCATGCTAAAATTGTGGAGGTGGAGATAAGTGGTGTCACCATCTATCGGGTATAAATAGAGCCAAATCGTATTGTCACCTGCATGGTGCTCAAAGCTAATAGCTAATGACAGGCGTACACCCTAGCAACATGCCACAATGAATTCCTGGGCCTTGATCTGACACCGTCAGACAGGTAGCATTAGAAACAACACAAATTACAAATTATTACAATTTTATATATTACATATTCTTGCACAAATATTCAGCACCATACCAAAGTGTATTTTCAATTAACCCTTTATCAACCATTCATTTTAAAATTACACAGAATAACCATTTTTGGGAATACTCTGACGATACTTAACAGGAATATTTTTTTA